>VCJN01001211.1:0-216644 GCA_006384855.1 Tetraselmis striata | reverse complement strand
CCCGCCCCTGCGAGACATCAATTCTCGGCTTCAATGGGGATCAAAACGGCGATTTCTAAGTCCTTGGATCGAAACTCATGCTCCGAAACCAATGTAACAATCGTGGCGGCATCCATTTGCTCAAAAGCACAACGCTTGCCACACGGTGGCCGCGCGATGTAATAAATATACAGGCACTCGTCGTAACCTCAGGTACACATCCTACACGAAAGAGTACTCGTACCATATATAGACTTCGTGATTGAGACACTACATTCCTTCCCCCCACCCCCTTGAGTCATCAATTCTCAGCTTTGATGGGGATCGAAACGGTGATTTCTGTATGTTCCTGGGTCGAAACTCATGATCCGAAACCAGTGTAACAATCGAGGCGGCATCTATCTGCTCAAAAGCACAACGCTTGCCACACGGCGGCGGCGTGATATAACATATATACAGGCACTCGTCGTAGTCTCAGGTACACATCGAGACGTACCAGTACTCGTAATATAAATACTTGGTTATGGTGACACTTACTACATTCCTCATCCCCCCACCCCCGCGAGGCATCAATTATCGGCTTCAATGGGGATCGAAACGGCGATTTCTAGGTTCCTGGATCGAAACTCATGCTCCGAAACCAGTGTAACAATCGAGGCGGCATCCATCGGCTCTAAAGCACAACGCTTGCCACACGGCGGCGGCGCGATGTAATAAATATACAGGCACTCGTCGTAACCTCAGGTACACATCCTACACGAACGAGTACTCGCACCATATATAGACTTCGTTATTGTCTCACTACATTCCTTCCCCCCACCCCCTTGAGTCATCAATTCTCAGCTTTGATGGAGATCGAAACGGCGATTTCTGTATGTTCCTGGGTCGAAACTCATGATCCGAAACCAGTGTAACAATCGAGGCGGCATCCATCTCCTCAAAAGCACAACGCTTGCCACACGGCGGCGGCGCGATGTAATAAATATACATGCATTCGTCGTAACCTCAGGTACACATATATACATCGTACACGAACGAACGAGTACTCGTACCATATATAGACTTCGTAGCTATCACAATGACGGCGCCTGCTGCAGCTACATGTCCGCATTGATGCCCAACATCACCCAGGAACCGGGTGGCGGCATTGCGTAATCGACAGCCGAAGATAAGACTGATGCACTGGTGAATGCAATCAAGGACGGTATTCACCCTGAGCCTCTCGTCTCCGGGATTCTCGGTCGTCATGTGCAGCCACTGTCAATGTGGGAGCAGGACAATCAAGGCGCGATCAGCCATGCTCACAATGCGGGTCAGTGAACGCAGAAAGCACATCGACGTGAAGTGACATTTCGTCAGAGACCATACTGAGACAGGTGTCGCCAGGGTGGAGTTTATTCCGACCGACCTCAACAGAGCAGACATGCTCACCAAGCCCCGGCCTCGCCCGCTGCTCGAGAAGCACGCTCGTACGTCGATGGGCTGCTGGTAGGCAGAGCACACTCTGACGAGTGCGATGGGCCGGTGTACCATCCGGGGGAGGGGGGGGGCTATGGGAGTATGTGCTCCAGCTGACGTGTACGATGCGCTGCCGCCTATCTGTTGATGTAAGATTGATGCCAAGGCAAAGTACATTAGTGCACTTGCATGACACATAGCACTACTAGTGTGAGCGCGCGCAGCAGCGAGTTGCGCCATGCCGCCCCCGCGCTTCTTTGCGCGGCTTGTCTGCTCCTCGTCCCTCCGGGCCTGTGCTTCCACTCCCCTCGTGCCTCAGCAACTTGCCGCCTCGCTTTACCGCACTGCATCTCGCTTCGGGCAAGCGCTGCACAGCCATGCCTCCGGGGCTGGGCTGATTAGCTGGTTGGCGGGGCGAGACCCGCCAGGTCTCCCACATACATGGCCAGCTGGGTGAACACCGCCGGAATGTCGGCGTCCTGGCAGTTCAACGCGCCGAATGACATCAGCCCCACGCCCACATCCTCCCCGCATGTCTCTCCCGCCATGACCAGCGGCCCGCCAATGTCGTGACTGCACGAGCTGTCCCCGAAACTGCCAGCGCATATCATGTCCCTGAGGATGAACCCCTGGCCTACGCCCTCCCTCTGCTGATACAACAACTGGCAGGCCTCCCTCGGCCAGTACGGGAGCGGGGCCACCTTGAGCCCATCCGGCAGGCGCCCGCTGGCGTCCAGCTCCCATCCCAGAAACGTGAGGTCCTGGTCATTCAGCCGCTCCGGCTGGGGCAGGAAGCGCAGCACCGGCTTGGTCATCGGGCGCTCGAGGAACAGCAACGCGATGTCGCCATTGTCAGCGGCGGAGCCCCGCCACCTCCCGTGGGGCACTGTCCTCAAAGTGGTCGAGAATTCCAGCCGGGCAAGCTGCCTCTCCTCGGCACTGCATCTATCGCCGCACTCCCAGCCCATGACGACCGCGGGCTTCAGCACCGCGTCGCGTTTCCCGCGCGGCACGCGCGGATCGCCGTCCACGCAGCGCGCAGCGGTCAGGACCACGGTGGGGCTGATGAGAGCGCCGGAGCAGAAGTGGCGCTGCGTGGCGGGGTCGCGCAGGGAGGCCACGTAGGGGAAGCGAAAATTGCCGAAGCGGCCGGAAGTGGGGGCTGGGGTGGGGGCTGGGGTGGGGGCCGGCGCGGCGGGGGCCTGGGCGACGGCAGCAATAGCGCGTGTCCGGTCACCGTAGACTGGCGGCGCAATGGCCACCAAGTCGTCCTGATACATGGACAATCGGGCGAAGACTGAGGGTAGAGTGTCAGAGGTCAGGCAGTCTTCGGCGCCGAATGACAGGATCCCGACGATGACGTCCTCCTGGTGAGTGCGGCCCGCCAGGATGAGCGGGCCGCCCGAGTCGCCGTTGCATGTCTTGTCCCCGAGCCCGCCGGCGCACATCATGTCGCCCCGGATGGCGAAGTCCCCGCCCACGCCATCCATCTGCTGGTACAGCCACTGGCAGGCCTCATTGGGGCGGTACGGAAGCTGGGCGACCTTCAGCTTGTCCGACACGCGGCCGTCGTGGTCCCACCCCAGAAATGTAAGTGCCTCGAACGGCTGCAGCTCCCGCTGGGGGTGATAGCGCAGCAGCGGCTTGGTCATCGCGCTGTCCAGGAAGAGCAGCGCCAGGTCGCCACCATTGAAGGTGGACCCTGTCCATTGGGGATGGATGACGGTGTTCTTCGTGCTGGAGGTCTCCTCCCTGGCGGCCAGCCTGTCCTCCGCGCTGCATCTGGCACCGCACTCCCAGCCCGTGGCCACCAAAGGCCGGTACACCGCGTTGGCGTTGCGGCGGTCGTCCACGCAGTGCGCGGCCGTCAAGACAATCGTCGGCCTGATGAGCGCGCCGGCGCAGAGGTGGCGCTGCGTGGCGGGGTCACGCAGGGAGACGATGTAGGGGTAGCGCCTGCGGTCTGCAAAGCGTCCGCCCACAATTTGCTCTGCGGAGACAGACAGCGGCACACAGCTGCAGGTTGGTCACATAGCCGCGCCCCGCCGGCACCGCATGGGGGGTGTGGCGGCCATGCGGGCAGCTAAGGCATGGCAAAAAACGAACGTAATTTGAGGCACAAGCAGGGTCGCCCCCCGCCCAGCCTTGTTCTATCCCCTGCATGTCACACGTGGGGGGCAGTGCACCTGAAACTCCCGCCGGCTGGTTTGGCTCCCGCCGGGTGAAGAAGCCGCTTGCGATGCCACGCCAGTGGCACAGAAGCAGCGCGGCCGCCACCAGGTGGGCGGCCACGCTGCGGGCGAGCGGCCGGCGGCGGCGGCAGACTGCAGAGGCGCGCGCCATGGTCGGACCTGCGCCGCGACCGACACACGCACCACGGACACAGACGAGACGGCGACGAGTACTGGGGTCCTCTGGGTATAATTGTTGAGGCCGGGGCGCGGATGGGGGAGGGCTCAGCGCCCAGCACTAGCCAGTGCGTGCGCAAACAGGCTACGGGCGACACCGCAGCTGCTTGTTCCGGAGACGGCGGGCCACCAGCGACCAACTAGTGAGTACACGAGGTCGATGTACAGCTGAATTGTGACGGGATGCGAAGCAAGCTCTGTCCCCTCGGACGCACGTTAACGACTCATCACCGTCGCCGCGGTCAGGGGTTGTGGCGTGTCTCAATCACGCGCAGCAGCGACTAGGCTCTAAGGATTACTCGACGTCTACGGAAGCTGTCGCTAGGTGAAGGCAGCTGCCCGTTTGGGTCAATATTCAACAGATGCTACTACGACAGCAGCAGCGGAGACGTCGTGCTGAGCGAACGGTCGCGCTACTGCCGCCGCGCTGTCCCGCGATGAGCTAGCGACTAGTACGGCATAAATCCTTACTGATGTCCCGCTGGCAGCGTGAGGCGGCGGTAGTAATTCTACTGGCTGGCGGCGCGGGCTCGTCGTATCGCTACCAAGGGCGTGGCGCATCGTATCGTTACTAAGGGCGTGGCGCATTGAGTACGACATAAATTTAGAATGATAACGACGAGTAATATATTCGATCTGATGGCTGCAGGGGCGGCTCGCGAATCGTCGCTCGGCGCGATGACAATACGCGGATGCGCGAACCGACCCATTCAACACATTTTCGTGCGCTGTACGATTGTTCTTATTTATACAGCGATTACAGATCATTTCATTAAACTGAGAATCCCTTCTGTAGACAGATTTATTTATAGTCGCTAAAGGATCCGATACCTGTACCGCGTCGCTGCGAGCCTGCGACTGCAGGTCGACTACCGCAGCGACCTGCGACTCTGCCGCTACAGCAGGTCCCACTCAGTAGCGAAGACTAGTCGCTAGTTAGCACGAGAAGCGCGTCGTGATGCGGGTACCAGTACCAGTAGGTTGCGGCCTTGCGGGCCGCTTGATTGTGTTAAATTCCCCTTGCTGCTTCTAGCGCTGGATTTTTACTATCGCTTTTGCAATTTACTCGAGAGCAAACTACTCGACCCACAACTTTTGTCCGTACTTGCTTGGCCGAGGCAGCTTCAACGTACCTTCTTCCGCCCGCGCCAGTGTGGTCACTTTCTTATCGGCGCTCGTGCGCCAGCCCGCTACGCCGCGGTGGTCCGCGGAGGGGGGATGAGAGGACGGCCTTATGCGGCTAGTGTGGGCTATCTCCGATGCAGACGCTCGCGTGATGGGACGGGAGGCGGAGGCTGCGGGGGCTTCGAAGAGGGAGCTGAAAGCTTTCTTGGACCAAGCCAACAATTCTCGGCTTTGGATTCTACAGATACTCGTCTGTGAGAAAGCAAATCGGCGCGGTGTTCGTGTCTGGTTGGCGGTCATCCGGGAGAGTCGTCCCTAATTGATTTCGTGTAATTCGCGGCGGGACTACGATGAGGAGCCCGGCGGGCAGTGACGCGACTCGTCACGTTGTGTTCGCACGAATAGTACTTGTGAGCAGCGTCACAGTTCTGCTGATGACAGCAGGTCACCGATGTAAGGAAGGAAATAATGTATAGTATTTGTGCGAAGCGTGTATCCCGAGCAAGCGACCGCACCAGGCATGTACTGATGCCAAGTAATGAGGCAAATAGGCAAATGACGAGAAAGCACAACACAGTCGCCATGTAACGATTAATTGTGTTTTACGCAGTTAGCGATTAACGGATGGACGCTATGTGACAGCTCCGTTATTACACACTCACCAAGCAGTTCTATATACGTTTTGGGAGAGACCGACTCCGAACGCAGAGTCGGTGGCATGGTAGTAGTAGTAAGATATCACATGATCGCTTACAATCTACTGTTGGCGCCCGCTACCGTCGCCGCCCTCAAAGTCCCCAAAGCCTCTGTTCTCATCTAGATCGCTGTCGGACGGCATGCCACTGGATAAGCTGTTGATGCTGCTGCTGCTCACAATGCTGCTGTTGCTGTTCTCTACACGCCTGGCTTCGGCACGCTTTCGCGCAGCGGATGCGCCAAGGTCCACATTGCTGGCTGACAAACGGCCATCACCGCCCTCGTCAAGGGTGACCTGTGCAAAGGCAAATGAGGTTCAGGTAATGGAAAAAGAACAATCCACATCTGTATGGCGATGATGATGGCCAGAATTCCGCTCTGATTCAGGAGCCTATGACAGGCAAGGCGCGCTTCTTGCTTACCGAAACATTCAATGTTGTTGGCGTCATGGGCGTTTCTTAGTGACTTTTCGGGTAATTTCCCGATCGATTTTCGCAGCTCGCCCATGTAAACAACATTTTTTTCTCGCGTCGCCCCCTATGAAATAATGAACAGTTTGCAGCAACGCGTCGGAATATCCGTATGGTACTCGTGGTGTATTCTGACGTATTGCAAGAGAAGTATAGCGTTTCCCTCTTCCCGGGAGGGGAGTCAAAATAATAATAAACCACGAACCCAAATAGTGGATACGGTATGATTACCAACAAGCAACAATAATGGAATCTCATTTTAAGAGGCAGCTCGGGCGCAGCTGGCAGTGGAGCAGTGGCAGGCGGCACCTGCTGCACTGGATCATTCGATGTCCGGCCACTCGAGCGAGGCGGAGAAGCCTGGGCAGTAGGGCCAGCGACAACGGGAGCGTCCCGCATTGCCAAAGGCTGCCGCCCGGTGTCGCTGTCGCTGCCGCTGTCGCTGCGAGCGTCGCTTGAATCGAGTTCGCTCGGCTCGTCCGAGGCGGCCATGCCGTACAGGGGCGGCGCGATGACCGGCACGGAATGCGCCTCATCGGAACCGCGACCCCGTGCGCTTGCTGCAGCTGGGCCCCTGCGGGAACATTGCCATCAGCCAATGTTGCGCACAGCTGTCAGCGACGCACCATCTGCATGCCGGAGCACCTCGAACGAGCCCTTGCTACATGGTGAGGATGGCGGCATGCTGATGGAGCACACGGGGAGGGGAGGTGTAAAAAATGTATGATCTTGGGGGCAGCCTCTCAGGCTTGGAAAGAAGGAAGCTATTGTGCACCGGCAATGGTGATACGCTGATTTAAATAAACGCTGCTCCGGTATCGATTGACATGGGACATGGGACATGTGCCCTACATGATGCCATCACCGCCTTCGCAGTTGAGATGCGGCGTGCAGCTCTGATGGTATCATCATCCATCAGAAGTGACGGTCGACCAGAGCAGCCTCAGGGCGGATGGCCATCTCACCTCCAGTGAGTCCCATGATGTTTGGCATGCTCCTCCAGCAGAGCACCCTGGCGGGCTACATCCCCTGATCTCATCTCCGGGCTGGCATCATCTCCCGCATCGCCGTCGCTGCCGCCCAGGCGGTTGACCATGGACGAGTCGCCCTGCAGCTGGCTCTTCAGAGCCTTGAAGCGCGGTGTTGTGATGATGTACCTGACAGGGCATCGCGGAGCATCACAGTGGCAGCTTCTTAGGCAAATGTGATCACGCGCCTAACGGGTGTCTGCTGCACCGACAAGTAGCCCCCCCCCCCCCCCCCCCTCCCCCCCCAACCCCTCCAAAGCACTCCACCACCCACCTCATTTGCTTCCAGCAGCGGCGTTCCTTGGCTTGCATGGCCTATCACGGCGCATCAAAAGGGTTGTGGCCGGGCGGAATTAGTACCGATGCCGCGCCCAGCAGGGTTAACAGCGGGGCAAGCATCCGCCACCCGCATACCTCAACCATGGCCGCCATGCCCATGAAGGAGCGGTACCCGTTATCAAGGTTTCGCCCAATCGTAAAAAGATTGATGTCCAGCCTGGCGATCAGGGCGGGCAAGGCATCGAGGGCGTAGTGCACACGAGTCAGTGGCCACTGCGGTACGGTGTTGCGGCGAGAAAGGAAGGAGGGTGGAGCGGGCGGTGGCTGCGTGCGCATGAGCGAACCTGTTCAGCGCAATCAGGGAGGTGATGAGGAGGCAGATGATGCGCGTGACGGCGAGCAGCAGCCCGAACACCACCTGAGCAAAGGAGAAAATGATGTAGTAGGCCACCCATCCGCGCATGGACTTGATGTTCCTGTGATCGCGGGGGCAGCGTGGTGGTGGTGGTGACTTAGGGGAGGTTAGGTTAGTGCCGGCGGAGGGCATACTCGCAGTCAGTAGCAGGACAAGCATTCACAGGATGGCCGCACCCCCTTGAGCTACAACTTCAAGGCTAGCAAGCAAGGCAGCATGTATGTTTCAATCTGCGGCTGTACCTGCCGTCCGTGACCCGGCTCCCTAGGAACTTCTTCATGAAGACGACGTTGCAGATCACTACCACGGCAATGCTGACAAGATATCCCCAGAATCTCGCTACAACCTGCAGCGGACGCAGTCAAAGCATCGACCTCACCACGCCGGCATGCGCTGCCTGCCGTCGGCTGTTTCGCCACTGCAGCAGCAGGGTGAGGACGAATGGCAGCGCACCATCGTCCAGAACGGGCGGTACAGCAACACCGCGACCAGCGCGGTGATGACCACGCCCGCGACCTGCAGCTGGATGAACGCGGTGGAGACCAGGATGCCGGTGAAGTACACGCTGTTGCGCAGGTCGCTCGTCCGCCGGATCTCCTCCACGCTGAAGCCGGTCTCGCGATGGGCGTCGCCCTGCGACATGCGGCTGTTAGATTGAAGATGCTGCTGATGATGATGAGGGACGAGAGCTTCAAGGCACAGCTTTAAGGCACATTATTGTTATTATCATTAAAATTATTATTCTTATCATTATCATTATTCTTACCGCTGTTGTCATGATTATTATCATGTGTGTGTATACTTGCTTGGGGAGCCGGCGTTTATGTTTAGACTGTGACTGGGACAAGATTCGAGCGTTCCGGGTAGAGGCCGCGATTCTGCATACTGTCCCTGTATAATGCTGCAATACACAGGCATTTCGCACGGACCCCTGTGGGGCCGTACACCCTCTACACACATTTCCAATAATGATACACGCCGATACACGATAATGCCCAAAACGTAGAAATGAGCCGCACAGTCGCCACACCGTCCCGAGGAGTAGATGCATTGTACCACCTGTGTGGGGTGAACGAAATGCTGCACCAGCTGTGCCGTACATCAATGCTACAAACACCCAGCTTGGACTATTGTGTGGCGATGTCATATGATGCGGAATGCGCATGTGGGCGGGTCCGCACCGTGAATGCACGCACGATGGTGTCGCGCTTGATCTTTTTCACCAGCGCCTTGTACTGCGCCAGGGTGAGCATGAGAACGTACACACCGCAGACGAGGCCGATGGTGTAGCCCAGCACTGCGCCGATTATGAAGCTGTCTGCCAGCTCCTGCAGCAACGAGTTGATCTGCGGCCGGCAAAGTGCCATGCTCAGCAATAGCCAGGCTCGGGACTCGTTGCGGGCTGGGTGGAGGTATGCCGCCTCCTGAGGTGCCATACTGGACTGCGCAAGGTGCATTCCTTGTCCGCTCGGCTGAGCGGTCGTCTCGTGTGCAAGAGGTCTCGGGATCGATTCCTGGTCGATGTGTTTCGGCAATATCGGCCCGGCGTGTCCCGGCGGGTTTATCCGGTTGATGCATATAGCCCTTCGGGGTTCGAATGAGGCAATGGTCTATGGGCTATGCCAGACCTACGACTGCCGTTGGCGCAAGAGGTCAAGTGCTGGGGCGTCTTCGGCCGATGTCCTGGGGCGAGCTTAACTTTTACTGGACTGCGCAGGAGCCAATCCAGGCATAGGCCGTGCGCGGTGCTCGATTTGCCCCGGCCACACCTGCATGTACTTGTCGTAAGCCGCCTCCGCAGCAGCCTTGGCGGACGCCAGCTTGCTTGCCAGCGGCCCATTACCGGGCCCAAACACGGAGTAGATGGCCTGCAGCAGAAGGGGACCGATCGCCGTGACGAGCTCAGTGCGATGCGCGCTGTGTTGCTGCGGGGCATGATGGGGGTGGAAGGCCGGTGGGTGGGCGTCACATTGTCCAGCTGGCCGGCCAGCATCGAGGCCGCATCCGTCACATTGGTAGCGCAGAGGCTGGCGAGCGACTGCTGCAAGAGCGCCATCGTGGCGTTGGCACTCGCGTCCTCGCCCGCCGCTGCGCCCAGAGCGGCCTGGTGGATCATCAGGGGCAGCCGGTCAGGCGCTGTGGTGTGACCGGCAGCGGTAGAAAGCAGGCTTGAGAGGGGGCTGGGGGCTGGGGGCGCGCTGGTTGGGGCGAGCCTGCATGTCAGCCGGCATGTTGGCGGTCTGGTTGCAAATGGCTTCCAACTGACTCAGGAGCGGCTCCGTCACATTGTAGATGACCTGGTACAGACATGTAGCATGCAAGACTGTATCAGATCAGGCAACCGTATGTGTGTGTGTTGTGGGCAGGGGGGGGGGGGGGGAGAGGTAAGGGGGATCATGTCATTGGCATATACCGGCTAGCACGTTAGGAGCTAGACCGCGGCATGCCATGGTGGAGAAGGTGGCAGGGTGCACCTCCATCGAGTTGGCTAGCGCAGTGTCGGTGCCAATCTCCTTGCCCCCCCGCACGGCCGTGATGATCTGCTCCGTGGGGATGAAGAAGAAGTTCTCCAGGAGCTTGCCTGTCAGGCAGACATCGACATCCTAGCGGGCCGGGCAACGGCAGCAGAAATGGGCACAGCCGGCCCTCAGAGCGTCCTCATGCAGCTCCCCTGGGGCCCAGGGGGGGTACTACCAGGACGGGCAGTGACGGCGGGCCACCAACCTTGAGGCAGTCCGAGATGCCGATGAGCTTAAAGAGCGACGTGAAGAACGAGAAGAGCAGCACGTGGAAGGCGGCCAGCACGGCCGCCAGCATCCAGGGGCTGTAGCGGAAGGCGGGGTCCTCGCCAATCCAGTTGCTAAAGCGCGTCCATGCGCGGCGGCAGCATCGGCATACGCCGCCATGATTGCCCGCTCTGAACTGCAACATCGAGTACTTGTGATTCCAGCGGAATCTGTGGCGGGAAGAAAGGTGCAAACATGTCACGGCATGCATTCCGGCACGAACTGTTGGAAGAAACATCTTAAACAGCGACATCAACAATACTGCGATGTCAACAATAATACTGCGGCATCAACAATGATGCGATGCAGCGCTGGAAACGCAATACAATGTTGGAGAGATTTGTGTCTCTGTGAGGAGAGGGGGAGGGGCAGGGCGGGGGTAAACCTTGGGAACAGCAGAAGGCGGATGGCGTAGAAGTCGGCACCGAGAGTGTGCAGGATGAGGGCGCTGTAAAAGTACCAGAATGCCGCAGCGTTCTGGAAGTACCGAATGAGATAGAAGCCGTCCACCATCTGGCCATCATGGGGATGGGCATGAGGGCGGTCAGTGTGTGGGGAGGAGGCGGGGGGGGGGGGGGGGGGGGGGGTTGGATCGCGGCTGGGGAAACGTTGGGAGCCGCACCAGGATGGCAACAAAGACGTTGAGGAGGCCGAGGAAGATCCAGGACAGCGTGAGGGTGACCGCCGACTTGTCCTGCCCCCTCAGCGTGTAGTTCATCATCAGGCAGCCGTACACCGCATAGCCGATGATGAAGCAGAGCAGCATCTTGAGCATCCAGTCCACAAAGCCCTGGAGGAGACAAGGAGGGGCTCCGCTGAGATATAGCGCGCGGGTCCTTTGCGCAATCAGTTCTGCAGGCCGATGCGCGATGTGGGGGGGGGGGGGGGGGGGGGGGGGTGACGGCGCGCCGACTCACCGAGAACTGCTTGACTATGGGGCTGCCTGTTTCCACCATCTCGGACGCGACGAACGAGCCAAACCCGCCGATTGTGTCCAGCTCAGTCACGCCCGGCGGCGGGTCCAGCGCCGGGAGCCACAGCTGGGCCTGCAGCTGCTCAATCCGGTCGCCGCGGAAGGCATGCCAGAGTCAGTACCGGGGAGCGCAATGCTGACATGCAAACCCTACAAGCTAGGCATCGTGATGCTCTACGGGTCTCTGGCTGCCATTTGCTTGCCTCAGGGAGGGCGAGCCAGTTGACAAGGCGTATGGAAGGAAGAGACCCATGTGTGTGTGTGTGTGTGTGTGTGTGTGTGTGTGTGTGTGTGTGTGTGTGTGTGTGTGTGTGTGTGTGTGTGTGTGAGAGGGGGGGGGGGGGGGGGGGGGGGGCAGCCCTTGCCGCAGCCGTACCCAGATGATGCCAGCTGCGATGAGATTGAGGGTGAAACCACGTGAGTGGCCACCCACGTTGATTAGGCGGACGAACTTCATCTTCTGGGCGTAATTCTGCATGTGTCACCAGCAGCCATGCACGTGAGGTCCCCCCCCCCCCCCCCCCCCCCCCCCCTCTCCTGCACCCACGCACACACATCTGATCATGTCATAATTAGGGAGGGGGAGTACAAAAGCAGCTCTCTCTCACCATTTTCACTTGCAAGCAGCAGCACAGCTTGCCGTGCAAGCCGAAGCAGCAGCCGCCGCTGCAGAAGACGCAGCTGAAGATGATGCCCGCCACCATAAAGGGCACCATGAACACAAGGTACAGGAGCAACAGGGAAACCTGGCGAGCGTATGCGGTGTCCTGTACCAGCATGCGCCATCACGCGCTGTCAGTAGCAGCGCCACAGTAATACTTCATTGCTGGCACCAGTGACTTTGTTAGTGCTGCTGCTGAACAGCATCAGGAGCATGTTTGGGGGACGGACAATGAACTTCTGCTGCGTGCATGATGTATCGTTCTGTGTGACGTCATAGACGTCCGCCACCACTTCCAGCTCGACCAGGCCGGGGCACATCGTGGTTGCCACCAGGTAGAGGTCGGAGTACATGCATGTGTATCCCATATATGACAGACCATCCGCAGCGGTAGTATCGCCGTCAAGTAGGACATACTGCGCAGAATTGGCCAATGAGAGCCGAGAGGGAGGGGGGGGGGGGGTGCTCAGTGCCTGCTTGGTTGATGTTGTGCTTGTGGGTGAGAGCGGGGCAGTATGGGGACATGCACATGCGCATGCAGTGGAGTGTACACACGCGGCCGCCGCTAGCGGGCAGCAACTTTAAAAGTCAACATGCTCACCAAGTCGTCCTGTGAGCAGTCGACGTGGTCACCCAGGCCCCAGGAGGGAGGCACCGCCTGGATGCTGATCCTGCCGCGCACCCACACAGGCAAGGCGGAAGTGAGTTCGGAACATCCCCCGGGCCTCCACCCCTTCGTTGCCGCACATCTGTCGCCCTCCCCTTTCGCACGAGCCAATAAGTCGTGCATGTCTGACGACACGCGTGTACCGATATTAATGCTGCCGCCTACCCGGACCGACCTAGGGACTCAGCGAACTCCCTCTCGCTCCGGCTTTTTTGTGGAGAGCCCGTCGTTCATACCTGACGGCCGCGTCCGCGCACTCCATGGGCGCCTTCCACGTTCCCTCGTCCACGCCACGAATCACCTCTGCACTACGCAGCCACTGCACGTACGTGGTCTCCCGCGTGAGGCGCAGCCCCTGGCAGGCCGGCACTCCGGCGGCGAGCTGCTCCCGAGTCGCGTTCAGCGCCAT
The DNA here is from genome assembly GCA_006384855.1 of Tetraselmis striata. Lineage (NCBI taxonomy): Eukaryota > Viridiplantae > Chlorophyta > Chlorodendrophyceae > Chlorodendrales > Chlorodendraceae > Tetraselmis > Tetraselmis striata. Next base: position 203,290 of record VCJN01001211.1, on the reverse strand, counting down.
ATCGGCGGCCGTATGGCTGACGAGCGGGCCGTCCATCGCCGCCGAGCTTCCGGCCAAAGAAACTAGCACCAGCACCAGCGTCAATGGAATTGCGGCGCCACTCCGGAGCTTAACGTACGGGTATCTTTTCAGCGCGCAGCGCTGTGGCATCGTGGCTGGAGGAGGCGGGGAGGTGGCAGATGATTGGTCGCGCTCCGAAACAGTAGTGCGGTTTTTACTCGCGGGGCACGTCGCCGTCCCGCGCGTTGAAGGGAACCCTGTGCCGTGCTCCTGGCTGGGAATACCGCCCCCCGATGCGTTGGCAAGCTCTCCTGACTGGATCCTCCCTCTATAGAGCCTCCATCGTGACTGGGGGCCCGCCTGACGGCGAGGTGGCGCCTGTGTATTTATATAACAGCTTGGAGCCCCTCGGCGCCAGACTACCCGGTAGGTGCATGCGAGTTGGAGCAGCTGCCAGCGCGGCGGCCGCGTGCGGTACAGGGTGAGGGGCAGTAGCGACTGCTACCTGTACGCCAATATCAATTACATGAGATATAGCAATATCAAGGAATTGCACCAGGTAAAAGTAAAGTAAGGTTCGCCCCGGGACGTCGGCCAAAGCCGCCCCGGCACTTAACCTCTTTGCCAACTGCGGTCGTATGGGTCTGGCATAGCCCGTAGACCATTGACTCATTCGAACCCCGAAGTGCTTATGTGCATCAACCGGGGAAACCCAGGACACGCTGGGACGAACAAATTGCCGAAAATGCATCGGCCAGGATTCAATACCCGGACGTTTCGCGTACAAGACGACCGCTCAACCGAGCGGACAAGGGATGTACCATGTGTTTTAGACGGTGATCCAACAGTGTTGGAAATTCCGTCACTGGACTTTAATTAGTCTTGCGAAATGCTTCGGCAATTTGCTTGATGACTATAACGGAGCGTCGCCTACCCAGGGCTTTCCGTAACTGGATTGCTGCCTAAACGGCCGTCGTATACGTCTCTATAGAGACGCTGCAAGGGTTTCACTGGTGCCAGTCCTGTCCCGGGGGTGGAAAAAAAGGGATGTACCAGGTACCAGGTACCTGATGTCCGGCTGTCCCGGTACCGGGCGGGGCGGGAAAAACTTGGTGTTCCCCGTAAGGATTATTTAGCGACTATATAGCGAGTAAAGGGTGCGCCACGCGGGAACTGCTCGCAGGCCCCGCAACATTTCTATTAGGCGACGGAGTTTAGAATTGAACCGGGCGGGCGCCTATCATATTAGTGATAATACATATTTATTAGCAATCCTCACCGTGGGGGGAGTCGTCAGGGCCCGCCAGAGTCTTATTATCAGTAAGATAATGATCGGGGCGTATTTAGTATTTGCTTACATTGTTAATAGCAAATGACGAATTTCGTTTTCTATTTCAAAATATACGGTATATTTTTAAATTTTTATTATTTTTTAGTAAGCATAAACATTAGAAAGCATTATTTGAAACTATGTCAATCAATTAATACAATAAATTTAAAATACAAATACAAATCATTTAATCAGCCCCGCACCATCTGCCACCTCTGGACCACGCCGGCAGACCCATACCAGTAGCGACTGTAGGGTAGTACGGATTAATATGATACTGAGATTGATAATGAGCGACCGTATACGTGTGAGGATTACCTAGCGACAATATGGTATATCGATTACATGTGCTAGACGCAACATTCAAGAAATCCACACAGAAATCCAGAAGGAAATCCAGCTACGGGCCAACAGAGGCGGGAACCGCCATGGTAGCCACCGACCACGCATCGCCACCAGCCAGCCGCCGCTCCACGCAGTAGGGACGCTCTCCCCAGCACACAATCCCGGGCCACTCCAATAGCGGCACTAGGCCGAATGTAATGTGAAGGCGCCGACAGGAAAGGAGCTTCGAAGTTGAGGTCTCGAAGCAAGGAGCGGAAGTGGAGGGGTCCAACCCAGCACGGGGCGCCATGGGCGTGCAACAGACGCAGGCCACCCAACGCCGGATGCGCCGACAGCTCGGTCGCGTCCTTTTCCGCCAAACGTAGAACGCCTTCCCCAGCACAACATCCCGGGCCACTCCAATAGCGGCGCTGAGCCGAATGTGATGTGGAGGCGCCAACATGACAGGAAGGGAGAAAGTGCTCAACGAGTAGGGATAGGGAATGCAGAGCCGACCGGGCCAACAACGACGTAAGACGCCGGTGTCCAGCGCGCTTTGTTCCGCCCAACGTGTCCAGATCCGCCGCAGGCTCGGTCGCGTCCCCTTCCGCCGAACGTAGAACTCCCTTCCCAACACAACATCCCGGGCCACTCCAATAGCGGCACTACGCCGAATGTGATGTGGAGGCGCCGACAGGACAGGAAGGGAGAGGGTGCTCAGAGAACAACGAACGGGGACTTGACCGGACCAGCAACGACGTAAGCCGCCGGTGTCCAGCTCACACTGCTCCTCCGCGGCAGTGGCAGCACGGGCGGGGCGAAGGCTACCAAGGCGCCACCCGTGCACGATCCCCGCCCCCATCCCCAGCCGGGGGTGGAGGCGGAGGAAGGGCCCGCGATTCCGAGGGCCGAGGACGGTCGTTGGGCCCGCCCAGCCGGCGGTGGGGGAAAGGAGCAAACAATATGGTATATCGCAGATCATATTACAGTGACCAGAACTATCCATCACATTTCTTTACGGTATCAGTAGAAGTACCCTTAGATACTCAGTCAGCAGGGACAGTAGGGACAGTACATGTAGGGGCAACAGCATCCCCGCCCCCCTGCTGCGCTGGCGGGGACACTTGTCTAATATTGTACAACACTGCAGGTGTCCCTGCCAGCTTGATGTTTTCAGGTCAGTACTACTCAGTCGCTCTTATGTTATAGGTAGCGACTGTTATGTATTGTTATGTTATGTACTGTTATGTTATGTTGTAAAATAATTTATATGCTTTGACCCTTGGTTTCAGCCTTACACAATATCACTTTTGCTGGCAACATTTCACAATTGCTTTTAGTTCTGCTTTTAGTGCGCATATGTTATAATATAATGTATCAGTTGTATGTTATATATGTTATATGAAGTAACTTGACGGTTGAATCCGCGATCGATGCGTCGATTTTCCAGAAAATTTTAAAAGAACGGGTTCTATATCACTGGCCTACAGTTCCATGAATTGCATTGCCAGCGCTTTGAAGTACCAGCAGCGAGCGTTTGCATTGCCAGCGCTTTGAAGTACCAGAGTTTTTTTCCTTTACCAGCAGCGAGTAGCGAGTACCAGTACCAGTACCAGTACCAGCAATACCAGCAGCGAGTAGCGAGTACCAGTACCAGTACCTCCCAACCGTGAGATCGTAATCGGACGGCTGTGTAATTAAGGACATCAGTGGGACGAAACGGTCTGTCATCAGTGGGACGAAACGGTCTGTCATCAGTGGGACGAAACGGTTTGTCATCAGTGGGACAAAACGGTTTGTCATCAGTGGGACGAAACGGTTTGTCATCAGTGGGGCAAAACGGTTTGTCATCAGTGGGACGAAACGGTTTGTCATCAGTGGGACAAAACGGTTTGTCATCAGTGGGACGAAACGGTCTGTCATCAGTGGGACGAAACGGTTTGTCCTCAGTGGGACGAAACGGTCTGTCATCAGTGGGACGAAAACAGTCGCTGCACGTAGCGAGTACAGCCAGCAGTAGGTGTAGCGAGGTGTAGTCGCTAGTAGGTGTAGCGAGTAGTACCTGCTTTACTGGTAGCGAGTACACACACAGACGCACTACAGTTACTACAGCGAGTAGGAAGATTCCCTACTTGGATTCCCTAACCCGCCCACAATATTCTCTTTCTGGTACCAGTAATCCTTACGGGACGGGGTATTGGCAAATATCTACGAGCGATACCTTGTACGGGTAGTCGCGTAAGGCCCATAGCAGTACCCATACCAGTAGTCCACTGCCTATACCAGGAGTCGCTACGGGCAGTCGCGTATAAGGGTATAATAGCCACTATATATGTAGCGCCGCGCGACGACGTACGAAAAATCTTCATGTCTGGTGATCCTTATCCCTTATAGTAGCAGGTGCGCGTACCTGCTGTACCTGTCGGCGGAATTTACTAGTAGTCACTATGGTTACCGTACCCCTACCGCCCCTGGTAGTAGTAGTACAGTCGCCGTAGCTAGATACTGTCGTAGCGCGACTGCACGTACGAATCAGCTACTGCTAATGGTGCTAATCAGCGTATAATAAGGATCGCTCGCTATGTAAAATACGGCTCCTAAACTGGCGCGACTGCTAGGCGGTAAAATAAAGCGACCACAAGAGCGATTAGCCTCTGGTAGCGAGTCGCAGTAGCGAGTAGCGACTCGGGTACCCGTGTGCAGCAAGTAGAAGAAGGGTTCCAGGCGCTACCGCCAAGGATAAGTGTAATAGCGCTAAGGATTGCGACGAGCATATCAGCACAGCATCTGGCCGTAAGGATTACCTGTAGTAGCGATATACAACATCCTGCTGTAGAGGTACCAGTAATAGGCGGAAATATTCGCTTGGAAATAACATATGAATCTACTTTGTATTTAAAATAATATCATAATAAAAGGGTGGTAGTGTCATTTGCACCCAATGGGTGCTCTTATTTTTCCCACGTTTAATTTGTGCGTACGTCTTGAGGCAGCGGCTGGTCAGGTGAGGGATGATGTCTTGGCGGTCGGGTTGGAGGGCATGAGCTTCACCATTTAGACCGGAGCACGGCCCGTGATCCAGCCCTACGACTGCGGTAACGACCCATGCTAGGTCCATAGTAGAATGATAATTTAATCTGGGCCAGCTAATTATACTCTTAGTCCGACTCTACTACTACATGTACCCATTAGCCACTACCTGTAATCGTGGCATATGTTACCGCGACGACGATCGACGATATATGTTGAGCAGCAAGCGCAGTGCTGAATACTATGGTCCACTACTTCTTTAGTCATCGTCCATTTTGAGAGAGTTACAACTGAAGTGCACTAACGGCCCTCGGACGAGGGACACTGGGAGGACGGGCCTTCAAATATTCAAATATTCATGTAGCCGTCCAAGACAAGGTGCCATGTAGCCAAAGGACCCCTAGGGGACGCGTCTGGCAAAATAAATTCCCAGACGGAACAATAACCGCTAGATGCCGGCGACGGCTGATCGTGTGTGTTGCCATCAGCGAACATTATTACTATGTTGCCGTATTTAGTCGCTATTGTATAATTAATATGTGAGTTACGGCGTATCAAAAGTACCGAAAGCATCCCGGGTGACATAACATAGCAATGCGATCAACATAAAAAATACCGCCTCGTCGGTTTGCCACGCATTCAGGTCCCTGCTGCATGACTTCGCTGTATGGTGAGACGATATATAATGCATCCGACCCACTCGTTTAGGCAGAGGAACTTGAAGACGGTCCTTATTGACAACAACAAGACGCAAATCGTTCGGATGAAGTCCAGGATGACCTCATGGTTCAAAGAGCAGCCATGGGACGAGACTCAAAGACTGCATCCATATGACTTCGAGAAGTGGCCGGGTCTACCCCTTCCGATGACCGAGGAAGAGGAGCGGGGAGAGCGTGCAGCGGCGGAGAAGAGGAGACTCGAGGCGGCAGAGCGTCAAGGGGATTATTATGTGATCGAAGATGATGATATGTAGTACAATTCCGCAAAAACAGCCGCTCGTATGTTTTGTCCCGGCTTTGACGAAGTTTCAGCCCCCGACGGCACAAACTACTTGTAGCCATCACGCCCCCCCGCCCTTATTTTTGTCCTAGTTTGGACAGAGTTTCAGCCCCCGATGGCGCAAACTTCTTGTAACCATCCCGTTTCCTTCAATCTTTTGATTGGTCCCTGCTTGGACGGAATTGGTTTCCCCGACTTGGCACAAAATGAACCAACCGGCATTCATATTAGGTTGCAATCCCACTGCTGCCCCCAAACCCTAATTTAGACCTAACCACAATGCACCGCGTGCCTCGGGGCAAAATAGGTTGCATTACTGTTTGTTATGTTATGTTGTACAATAATTTATATGCTTTGACCCTTGGTTTCAGCCTTACACAATATCACTTTTGCTGGCAACATTTCACAATTGCTTTTAGTTCTGCTTTTAGTGCGCATATGTTATAATATAATGTATCAGTTGTATGTTATATATGTTATATGAAGTAACTTGACGGTTGAATCAGCGATGCGTCGATTTTCCAGAAAATTTTAAAAGAACGGGTTCTATATCACTGGCCTACAGTTCCATGAATTGCATTGCCAGCGCTTTGAAGTACCAGCAGCGAGCGTTTGCATTGCCAGCGCTTTGAAGTACCAGAGTTTTTTCCTTTACCAGCAGCGAGTAGCGAGTACCAGTACCAGTACCAGTACCAGCAGTACCAGCAGCGAGTAGCGAGTACCAGTACCAGTACCTCCCAACCGTGATATCGTAATCGGACGGCTGTGTAATTAAGGACCGTGGGTGGGTGGGCGGGTGGGTGGGTGGATTATAGTACTTAGTAGTACATGCCAGTAGATAGGCGCTTTAGTCATGCACCTATAGGCCCGATCCGCTGCACTATACGGGTACCCCTACGGCAATAAAGCTCACCGCCGAAAAATCGACGCTCCGCTGGATAACATATATAGCACTGATGTAAGAATAAACAATATATGGATTCGTCTTTACAAGGGTATGTTAGTAATGTAAGGGTATGCGGGTACTTTTGTGGTTTTTAAACATCTAAAGAAATCATATATTGCAGCGCATCGCTGAAATGGGGCAAGCAATAGAAATCCTTCCTGATGCGATGGATTCATCAGGGCTTTAACATATGCATGCGCACTGCAAACATAACTAAAAGCAACTATGAAAGGTTGCCAGCAAAAGAGAGACAAAAGCATGAAATCAAGGTCAAGCAGGAGGCCAGCAGGAAGCCAAGGAACAAGGAAGAGCCAAGGGAACCACGATGTCGCCAAGCTGCCTAGAACCAAATGTGACAATTATACGAGTACGATATACTACGAGTTAGTACCTGTGTGTACTAGTACAATGTGTACCTGAGACTACGAGTATATGTACTGTATAATGCTGCCGTGTGGTAAGCGTTGTGTTCAACAATTGTTCTATGCTGAAAAACACTGTAGCCTCTCGCCTTTGCACCACCACTGCACACCACCTTTGTTTGTCCCTGCAGTCTCTATCCGGCAGAGACTGTCGCACAAAGGGTCAAGGGAAGCACTGAAGCCACGGAACGACAAGAAAGACCAAACGGGAAACATGAAACCAATGGGGACCACCGCCCCGGGGTAGCCCATAGGCCGCAGCGAGAACGCTTGCAGCCAATGACCCGGGTCATAGCAACACATGCCGACGAGCGACGCGACGCATGAGCAGGAGCACCATCACGTGCCGCGCACGCCGCCGCGACCCCGCCAAGAACGCCGTCTGCATGTGCCATGTTGATGAGCAAGGAGAAACGGCGGCGCAATGCAGACAAGAGCTGGCCGATTTTCTGGCCGGTGTGCGTGATGTGATGGCTAGTTTTCGCGAGCTCCACCAAGAAGGCCCCAGCGTGCGGGGCCAGCGAGCCGGACTCGGAGACGGCGAAAGGAACAAAGCGAAGCATGCCGGCGGCGTTTCGGACACCCTCGTCGTACTTTTGGATTTTGTCGCGCTATGCGGCCCGCAATGCAGTCGTTGGATCCGAGCTTGACACGTCGAGGATAGGGGCAATGGTGGTATCGACAGCAACCGTGTTCCTGCGGAAGCACCATACCCAAAAAGCCCAACATCGTCGGCCGGCCGGCCGTCGGTGCTGATGCGATGGATAGTTATCGTTATAGCGACCATAACGATAACTATCCATCGCATGAGGAAGGATTTCTAATTTTCTATTGCATACCCCATTTCAGCGATGCGCAACAATATCAGATTTCTTTAAATGTTCACACACAAAAGTGCCAGCATACCCTAAAATACTAACATACCCTTTAAAGACGAATGCGCATATATATTGTTCATTTTTTACATGAGTGCGATAACATATGCGCACTAAAAGCAGGAGTAAAGACAATTGCGAAATGTGCCAGCAAAAGATATAGTGTATAATACTATGTCAGAACTAGACCTACGACTGCGGTTGGCGCAAGAGGTCGAGTGCTGGGGCGGCTTCGGCCGATGTCCCGGGGCGAACTTCACTTTACTTTTAATGAGCCGGAAACCAAGCTAGCGCAGGGCCAATGCATCTATTGTACAACATTACGTACGAGCAGTACAGGTAGCGACTGAGTAGTACCTGTACAGACCTCAAAACACCGAGCGCTGGCAGGGACACCTGCAGTGCTGTACAGTATTAGACACGTGTCCCCAACAGCGCAGCAGGGGGGCGGAGTATTGCCACTACTGTCCCTGCTGATTGAGTACGCTACTTCTACTGATACGATGAGTAGCGAGCCGTAAGGGTGCTGAGGGCGTCCCTGATTATAAGCCTTTTATATGAGGACAGCACTCGCCGTCACTCCGCCTGGTCAGCCACGCCTCTGGCGTGACCTAGCTATGTGGAGGTAGAGCGCCGCGGCTGTGACACTCAATCCTTCAGTAACCTCTCAATGACAGCGATATCTGCATAGGCGTGTCCTTTCCTGCGTGCAGTTGGGGCAGAGCCTCCCCCCCCCCCCCCCCCCCCTGTGCTGCCGCCTCCTTGGATACTTTCGTCCCGCTACAGGACACGCAGCGACATATAGTCGTCGAGGTTTTGATCTCAAGGATCGCCTACCGTCAACTGCCGAGACAGAGAGCGAGATATACGCATCTTTGTCGCTGAGCCGATTCTCGTGTCGTCCGTGCGCAGGGCGAGCCGCATATCCCCGACAGCATGCTCAGTCCGCGAGGCATGCAACTGCCTTCCGGAACGCACCACCAGCTCTGTCGTCGGTGGCGGCCGGCCCTTTTGCTCGTCATCCTATTGTGGGCGTGTGCATTCGGCACGCCAGTGGCGAGAAACACCCCGGCGTCGACTGGACAGCGAGCCGAGATGGCGTCGATAAAGGCCGGGGTTAGGCCTCACACAAGCCGTGCTGCTGCTGCGGGCCTTGATGGCTAAAACTCAACTAACAACGAGGCAGTATATGATTAATAATAAACGTTCTCGCTCACCTACGGAGCCGTATTATTTTCGCAGTGTTTCAAAGTGCCTAATGTCCTCATAAAGTGTCGGTGCGTTTCAGTGTATCTTCCCTTCAACTGAGACACACATCTAACTGCTATAAATGCGTACAGCTCGCAATGCGCCAATGCCGCGACCCACAGGCAGAATGTGATGGCCCTCTGACGTAATGCATCTGCCGTCGCGGGGCAGCTCTTTCCACATGATTAGTGTTCCCATTGGTGGCTGCTCAGCGCACTGCATCATCTGCTCCGCCTTTGGTCTCAAGGCCGCGCGGATGGCCGTCACAGGTATCGCCATCACTCCTACCACGAACTGCATGGTGGTGAATGCCACGACACGAGGCGACAGCGGCGCCGGCACCAGGGCATGGGAAGGCAGGAGCCGGCCGGCCACCGCGTCCCAGCCCCTCCTCCTTGACATGCGCCTGCCGCGCCATCATGAGCGCGGCCTTCGGTACGCTGCTTTGATGATTGATTGGAGCTTCATCCTTCAATTGCCGCGGCTGCCATTTTATCTTAAGCGACACCACTTTCCACCGCAATTGACGGCATGGCGCCACAGTCTTACCGCACTGCCGCTCATGACATGCCGCCGACTGGTGTACCTGCGCTGCAGCCTCTCCGAGCTGGGCCTGGAGGTGGGGATACGGAGCAGCGAGATCACCGTGTGGCACTTTGATGTGTTTCCGACGCCTCATCAGAACCGCTTCTTTACCGCATGCCGTGTGTGCCCCTGCCCCAAGCGTGCAGCGACACCCCATGCTGTGAAAGGCAAACGTCAACATAGACACCACGGCCATGGTTCTCACACTCACGCCTGTCCATCGGTGCGCCGCCAGTCACCCAAAGTGAGGACGCCACGGGGGCCGACACAGGCAGCAGCAGCCGGGCATGGAGCGCCAGCCACAAGTGCGACCAGCAAGCAACGCTGGTCACAAGCACACGGGATGATGCTTCATCCGGCGGTGCTGTGCATCGCGTCAAATTTGAGCTGACAGACCTCCCTCCCGGCGCCCATGAGGTGCGGCGCCGCCGCGTTCCGATGACTGATAAAAATGGAGTGAAGTTTGCCCCGTGTCATCGGCCGAAGCCGCCCCAGCATTTGACCTCGTGCGCCATATAGCCCTTAGGGCATTGCCTCATTCGAGCCCCAGAGGACTAATGCATGAACCAGGTAAACCCGGGAGACACCGGTCCGTTCGTTATTGCCCTGAGTGGGAGAACCAGGATTCGAACCTGGGGACCTCTTGTCCAAGAGACCGCCACCTCTGGACCGAGGGGACACAGAATGTACCTAGATGACTGATGTTGCCACGCGGACGGATGCTGCTGGTGGCTGATGGATGTCTGCGATGTCGCCGCCGCCCCGGCCAATGATGCTCGATGCCCAGGTGATTGTGAGCGTGCTGGATGGGAGCAGGAAGCGACTGGCGGTGAGCGCAGCCGTCCATGTGTGGGTCTTGCCGCCAGGTGGGGCTCCGCCATCCGCAGCATTCCCCATGGCGCCAAAACCGCCACACGCACAACCGCGCCGCGGCATTTCATTGTCACAACCCAGCAGGTACCCGTTTTCACGTTTGCCCAGCGATCAAACTTGAGAGGGGGCTCAGCAACTCGGCCCCGGACCGCATGTCGCAAAACTATCGCTGTCCACCGGGTCTGCATCGACTCGTGTCGGGGGTTGTTTTTCGCGAGCGCACGCTCCCTATGTACAGCTGCAGCAGTCCGGCATGCATCAGCACGCACTCGGAAGAATCAATGTGTATATTCCGAGTTGCTCAGTTCCGGATGATCCACCGCCGTCACGGCGGTAACACCGCCTCTGCCGGGACGAGACCAACAGCGGCCGCGCCTCATTTGCCGTCACGGTGTTGCGACCAATAAGGACGGCAATGGCGTGTCATGCGCTCGCACCAGGTCCCGAAGGCGCTGCGGCCAGGGACGCCATGGCACTGCTGGGAGCCGAAGCCACGCGCCGCGACACATCCCTCCAACAGGCGAGTGCGCTGCTTTTGATACAGCAGGCAGTGCGCGCGTCGCCTCCGCCACCGTCATGGCCACCCCCTCAGCGGAGGGACTTGGTAGTCCTCGGCATCCGGCACTCCAAGCCCGTGATTGCAACCTCTATGCAGCGGCTTGACTCGCGCGGCGCCCCTCGCACGTGCGCTCTCCAGGAACAGAGGCGACTCCGGAGGGAGCGCACGGAGACGGCGTCCCGCTACCCCCCGCTGCACCCTCAGCTGCGCGCCATGCGCCCGGCCCAGGTTACCGACCCCCCCGGCCACTGCTGGCAGAAGCGGAACGCATTAACGCATCTCAAGCTGCCCCACCGCGCGCTCCCAGTCACGAGCACCCACGCAAAACCGCACCATCTCTACCATGGAGAGGTAACGTGCGGCGTTATATATATATATATATATATATATATATATATATATATATATATATATATATATATATAATATACGTATACAAACATATACATGTGTGTGTGTGTGTTTATATACATGTTTGGTGCTTATATATGCATATATATATACACACACACACACATATAAGTAATGTGCGGTTCCTTCCGTGTCGGCCAGCTGTCTCACCCGTAACCACGGCCGGTGGCAGATGGCCGACCCGGAGCTATGGAGGGCCGTTCAAAGCGGAGACCCCAGGCAGCTTCACGCACTGATGCGCGCGGTGGAGCCCTCTGTCACCGCCGGCAAGCACATGCGCGGGGAGCCTGCGTCCCGGAGCGACGGCATCCATGGCGGCGTGTTCATGTTTCAGCTCTTCTCTGACGAGTTCTGCAGGCACGTGGGGCAGCGCGGTGGTGTCCCCTGGTCGACTTGGCAAACTCGGTGGTCGAAAGGGGAAGGCGCGGTGGAGCGCATGTGTTTCTATTAGGGCGGGAGGAGGGGCTGATAAGTGGGGACCTCTTGGTGTGTGTGCTCAGGTTGATGGTGGAGGAGGTGAAGCACGCCGTGGCATGGCAGATGGTGCGCATGCCCACCGGACGGCTTCCTCTTTGGGGTGGCGCACCCGTGCTGCCATGACTGAGCGCTGGGGGCGCCCTGTTGGTGGCGCAGGGCGCCGGCAGCAACGACACGTTCACCCGCCCCAACACGATGAACAACTACGGCTTTGTCGTGGACGAGCTGGGGCTGGACCTGATGCCGCTGGTGACGGCGGTGCTGACGCCGCTGGCCGCCCTGTACTTCCCGGACTGGGGCGGCGCCACCATCGACTCGACGCACGCGTTCACCATATCGTACTCCATGGCCGGGGACCGCGACCTCAGCCGGCACATGGATCTGGTGAGCTCCCTGCGCTAGCCACCCCACCAGCAGCTCAGCAGGGCTCGACCGTCAACGGAGCTGCAATGCAAGTGCCGCCCGCGGACCACTCCTGCCCGTTCGCGGCGCTGTATGTGCTGAGACATGCGACCCCCCTCCCCCTGACCCCCTGTTGCCTGTTCCCCAGTCCGAGGTGACCGTCAACGCCAATCTGGGCGGGCTTTTCACCGGCGGGGAGGTGTATTTCGAAGGCCAGCGGGACTCCATCCTGCACGACAATGTGGGATACCAACGACCCCCCACAACCCCCCACGCCCCCCCCCCCCCCCCCCCAGCCACGCACACATGCGCCGATGCTCACAAAGCTTTGCGCGCACATGACTACATGCCCACATACACTTGGCGCTCGCCCCCATTCCCCGTTTCCTTCTAATCCTTGTGCATCACGAAGAATCCTTATGCGTCACTTACAAGCCTCGTTGTCTGTCCGCTCGGAAGAGCGGTGGTCTCCTACTCAGGAGGTCCCAGGTTCGATAGCCGGCTCTGTCAGTTCAGGGCAATGTTGTACCGGCCCGTGTCCCGGGTTTACCCGATTGATGCATCACTAGCCCTCCATGGCAACATCAGTCATGTTGGTACATTCCGTGTCCCCTCGGTCGAGCGGTGGTCTCTTTGACAAGAGGTCCGCAGGTTCGGTTCCTGGTTCTCCCAACGAGGGCGGTATCGACCGGGCCCGTGTCCCGGGTCAGCCCGGTTGATGCATTAGCCCTTCGTGGTTCGAATGAGGCAGTGGGCTATGCGCCTATGCCCGACCTACGACTGCAGTTGGCGCAAGAGGTCAAGTGCTGGGGCGGCTTCGGCCGATGTCCCGAAGCTTTTACTTTTACTTTTACTTTTACTTTTATCACGAAGAAACTGAAATAAAGGCGCGATAATACATTGACGACGCACTCCCCAACGCCGCGAGATGTGGCGGCGTCGTCATAGTGTTAGTGTTTTAGGGTCTTAACGCCACGAACCACGCAATCGGGCCCCGGACGTCCTGGTTCGCTCGTGCTCCGAGGCGGTGTCACTCGGGTGCGCATGCCGCCACCTTGTCGTGGCCTCCGCCGCCCACTCGCACCGTGACGGGGCTGCACCGACCAACGCTGGGCAAGCGTCCGGTTCTGGAGCCTCTGGTTCTGGAGCCCTGATGCCGCCGGCTGCTGCCTCGCCCAGGAGCACACCAAGGTGGCCCACAGCCGGGGGATGGCGGTGATGCACGCGGGGCAGCACTTCCACGGCGCGCACCCCCTGTCCTCCGGCGAGCGCCACAACCTCGTCATCTGGATGCGCAGCGCCGCGTTCTCGAGCAGCCCCGCGCACCGCTTCCTCCGGCAATGCCCCGCGCCGGCAGGGGCGCCGGGAGGGCAGCGCGGTGCCGGCACCCGCTGGCCGCCGCCCTCCCGCACGGAGGGCCACCTCGAGCTCCGCCGGTAAACGAGACAGCAGTGGCGCGTGTGGGCGGGACGTTTGCCACCTCAACGTGCATCCCACCCTATGAAAAGGAGGTCGATCGTAAAGAAAGGAAAGAAAACGAAGAAGAAAGGAAGATCTTTTTGGCGTCGTCCGGCAGGCAGCAACACACACACACACAGAGCGGGCTGCTTAAGCCCCCTCCGCCTCCCCCCCGCTCCCCCTCCCCCCCCCCCCTCCCCAATCTGCATCCAGATGATGTTGAAAGAGATTTCAAGCAACTTGTGGCTGGGTATTCAATCGCGAGTGGGGGGGGCTTAATCTTCGAGGCCGGTCGTGGCGGGATGTGGCACAGAACGGGCGGATACGGGTTGCAGCAAGCGCAGAAAATAAAGCCGCGGCGTGCGGCACCGCCTATGCCAGATCACTTTCGAGGCGGTACACAACTTCGAACACACGTCCAGACCTCTTCCTAGATCCTCAAAAACCCTAACAGGAAGTTAGCGTTTACCTGCCGGGGAGATTTACCGTTTTCTGCGGCGGAGGCGTCCTTTCATTGCCGCCCCAATACAGCACACTTAAGCGCATGTCGCAAATAAGGCCAGGGCATTCATTCATTTGTCGCACTGTCATGCAATGCGTCATGCAGAGCTACATGCGCACGAGTGCGTGTGTGTGTGTGTGTGTGTGTTGGGGGGCAGGGGGGGGGGGGGGGGTGAAGGTACGTATGTATTTACTGGCGCGTGCGTGGCAAAAATTTAAACGGCAGTGCCTGGGTATGTTTTGCCACCCTTTCAGCGCTTTCCCTATTTCTATTATATTCTGGTACTATTCTACCCTCTTCTTATGTATTATTGCTGAAAGTCCCTATCGGAATGGACTGCTCGGACGGGATAGTACTTAGAATTACGTTACCGTTCCGTGTCTGCCATGATATCCTTACTACCAGACGCGCTAGGTGATCCTCACCAGTACCTGACGCGTGATAGTATAGCGCGCCATGCGCTGCCAGAATGATGAACGTTGTCTCATCGTTGTGCACCGGCCCGCCTTCCTGTATCGCTATCTCATGTCAAACGATATGCGCGTGAACCTCTCCTGAATCAATGGGCAATACAAACTCAAACAACGTACTTAGTGCTTTCTGAGATCAATCCGCAATACGACTGAGATGCATCCGTCAGTTTCCTTTCAAAACAATCCAAACTATCAGCACATTTTCTGCTCTAGGTCTATTCTTTTTATAATTGCCAAACTTCCATCCTGATAGACCGGTCAGTTGGTCACCACGGCCGCACAGCTGCCAGGCGGTCGGGGTGATATCGCAGACGGATGCTCGCCGGACCACCTGCCGCCTACGATTGGCACACGCAACACTCTCCCCTATAACAGCTCTCAATACGAGCCTGACAAGAAAAGCGCCGGGATGAATCTCGAGGGCGACTCGGCGAGGAAAACACGCCGCCCTGCACCGCCACCCGGAGGGCCGGGGAGCGAGGTAGGGGGCAAGGGAGGGGACACACCACTCTCTCTCTCTCTCTCTTTGGCACCTTTTAGGGACCTGGCCTGCAGAGGGCACAGCCGACCCTACGCGGGTTCGTGCAGCCGGGCCGTGAGACAGCTGGCATCTGTGGGTGGGAGGCCGGTGCTGGGGCTAAAGCTGGAAGAAACTCTCAGATATCAGAGCCCTTTCTGGGCTTAGGGTTTTTAGGTTTTAGACCATAAAACCCTAAACAAGAACCCAGAACCCTAAACTTGAGGCAATGGGCTGGCCATTAGGGGGGGGAGGGGGGCTGACAGCGCCCCACTGGCTTTGCTCGGCACATCGTCTCTTACAGCAGCAGAGAGTAGGCTGCACGCCTCTGCCTTGCTGCCGGACTGGTGCTCGGCCGGGTGTCGCTTCAAACGGGATAATGAGGGCGGGAAGGGGGAGGGGGGGGGGGGGGGGCGCTAGTTGCCCGTCACCGACAGCTTGGCGAGGTGCTCCATGAACACGCTGAGGCTGACGTCGTCGGTGAAGATGACGTCGCCGCCGGAGCCGTTGGAGTTGTGCGTCGCGGAGGGGTTCAGCTTGGCCAGCAGGAAGCGCGCCTGGCTGCCGTACTGGTCGCACTGCAGCATGCGCGGCACGGGTAACCGGTCCTGTGGCGCACCGACCCGGCGGTCATCGTGTCAGAGCCGGTTGGGGGGACTCCCCTGGTGGCACTTGGCGCAACATGCCAAACATCGAATGACCAGGCCATTCCCAGTGGTATTCAGCAATTGAAATCCCCAATAAGCTCTATATGCTCTACAGCTCTACAAGCCCCATAGCCTCACCAGACGTCCACATGGGCGTCAGTGCTACCGCGAAAGCCACCTCGGCTCTATCTGCTCGGACTCTCCAACGAGGCCCGCTGTAGCCCCCCACCCCCCCTTGCCGTACCTTCATACGTGAACGTCCAACCAACAGCACCAAAAGGCAAACAACCTGCCCAGGACCTGCCTGAAACCCTAAACCAAAACGCCCCACAAACCATTGATGATCCCCGTCCTCCATGCGGTGAGCCGACGGGGCGACCGACTCGCCAAGCTCATGGGAAGAGCTACTCGGCGTGGACTGCACAGGCGGCATTTCGTAGACATATTATGGAAAGACTCCTGTATAGGATGGTACTGGAAAATGAAATCCTTACGCGTGTGTACGATGGCGGTGCTTAGGCAGCCGTCGCCCCGACAACGGTTGCGAGCGCGCTTCCTAGCCGCACCCCATCCAACCGACTTTTTTGAACAACATCGCCATAGAGCATACGAGGCTGTGGGGGGGGGGGGGGGGGGGGGATGAAGGGAAGGGGGGGGGAGGGGGGCGCACCGACAGCAGCTCCTCGGCGTCGGCGAGCGGCGCCGCCAGCAGGTTGCGGAAGTTCTCGTGCTCCTCCTGCTCGTGGTAGCCGGCCTTGCGCCACTGCGCGATGGTGGAGCCGTAGTGCACGATGACCATGAAGTAGCTGTCCAGCAGCAGGATGCGGTCCGGCTGGATGGACTCCACGTCCAGCAGCACCGGCTCCGGCGGCCCATTGAAGCTGGCGGGCGGGCGGGCGGAGCGCGCACGAGGGGCGCGTCAGCCTCCGGAAAACAGGACAGCTGTCTACATGCGAAGGTAAATTTAAACATAACCTTACACACAGCCTTATATAGTACCGACCCTATACCTATACATGTCATTGCATGTCACCTGTAACATATCTTACACATATACATATATATATACATATGTACATACATATCTTACATATATACGGTATATATTCATATGTACATACATATATACATATATATACACGTAAATAAGTATGTATGTAAAATATATATATATATATATATGTATATATATACATATATGTATGTATGCACATGGCGCCTCATTGTGGTAGATATCCATGTACGGACGCCGGCGCACCTGTAAGAACCCTTACTAACTACAAGCCTCAAATTGGGCATGCATGCAACCGATAAATAAAAGCACTTATTGCTATAGAATCGCCTATATAATGTAGGTACGGCAGGTTCCTATTCGCAGTGTTCTTGCTACTGCGCCGGCACCAGTGTATCTATATATAATCCTACATATGCAGTCTCCACACCTTTCTGCACACATATCGGAGTTGATGGTTGGAAACACATTGGCGAAGTGCACATTCAGAACTCGGCAAGAAGGAATCAACAGACGTGGATTCCGCTGCTGTTGCGGAGGACTCGGTGCTCATCGAGAACAGATGCTGTGTCCTTGTCGCGGCAGCTTGGGGGCCAGGCGGGGTGATGGGGGCGGCGGGCGGCGGGCGCACCTGTAGGACAGCAGCGTGGGCTGGATCATGACGAGCGAGCTGTTGGTGTCGTGCTTCATGAGGAGGTGGCGGAAGTACGCGGTCTCGTCCGGGGTGTTGTTGAACACCTGCGCGCACAGGGGCAGTGAGGCCAGGGGGGCGTGGGGGCCTCAGGGGCGGCGGCAACAAGCGCTCTCCGCGCAGGTGGAAGCAGGCAGTGGGCAAGAGCGAGTAGGGTGGAGGGGAGCTGGGGGGGGGGGGGGGGGGGAGGCAAGCCTGCAGGAACTGGGAGCGGCGGAGGTGGAACATGAACTGCGGCAGCAGGCTGAAGGACTGCGAGAGGCTGAAGGACTCGGGGACGTCCTTCTGGAAGTCACCGAAGCGCGCCGCCAGGCGGATGAGCGTGCGGTCCAGCCAGCGCAGCACGTCAAAGGCGTCGTCGCTCTCCGACTGCAGCGGCCCGGCACCCCACCAGCACAGGGCTCAGTCCCGCTCACCACGCTACACTGCATGACACCAAATCTACGCACAGCAACTAACCAGTCCATTAGGATGCTAGTTTGGCAATAAGAATAGAATAGAACAGAAAATGTCTTGCTGATTTGGCTTTTCTTGAGAGAAAACTGACAGATACATATTAGTCGTATTGCGGCGAGTCGGCGAGTGTTCCGCATGGCAATGGTAAGGGAAGGCCTTGGTGCGGTGAGTCGGTGAGTGCGGCTCGCCCCACCGTGTACCGTAATCACGCGATGCCCGGTGCCTAGAGCTCCACCGCCGACACCGCCCAGGCCGTCAAGGTGCGGAGTGTGGGTCTAGTATGGCACTGACCAAGCGGGGTCAGCTGCCCTGGAGGTTCTGGGCGATGGTCACCCGCTTGCCATCGGTGGATGCCTGGCGGTGATGGACGGATGCGGCGCGGCGGCTGACTGCACGAAACACCGGTGCCGGTACCCGTATTTATTATGCAGTAACATTACTACCCGTGAGTGTGCTGTGATATCAACCGATGTTCTAGGTCACGGGTCCTAGGGTTCCTGGCCAGGATGTCACCTCGCTTCTACGATGTTTCTGTTCTACATTAAATCCAAATACATTTAATTCTACAATGGGCGACGCAGCGGCACGGCGGCGCCTCACTCGCAGCGGAGGAAGAGGGGGGGGAGGGGAGGGGGGGGGGGGGGGGGGGGGGCTCCCACCTTGAAGGTGGCGAGGCGCGCCATGACGACGGCGGCGCACTCCTGGTCGAAGGACAGCCCCAGCTCCGGCGCCTTGTCGTCCACCCAGGTGCGGCCCACCGTCACCACGCGCATGCGGCGCTGCCCGCTCGAGTGGAAGTACGTCGTCTGGTACTGCATGAAGAAGGGGCGGCCCGGCTGCAGCGGGTTGGCGTGCGGGTTGTTCACCACCTGCGCCGGCCAAAGGGGCCACGGCCGCGGCGGTCATCAGGGTGGAAAGGGGCGCAACACAACGGCGCCAGCCCTGCCACGGCCACGAGCACTGTATGCGCCGCGCATAATGATGAAAGGCACATTTATCCTACCAATGGGTGCATGCGGCACGGGTAATACCGATTGAGAGAAGACAAGACATCCACTCTTTAGATAATATATATGTATATATGTATGTATATATATAGATATAGATATGCGTGTGTATGCATATGTAGAAGCAGTTTCATTCATAAATATATATGATGTCTTTAACCTCGCATATCAAGGGCTTAGCTGTTTACCCGACTGGGATGCCGTGATGCCCTGAAACCACCTACAGCTCCATGCAAGATCCCCCCCCCCCCCCCCCCCCCCGCCCGCATATATCATTGCAATGAAAATACTAAGGGTGCTGACGCGCGAATAGGAACCCTCATTATTAGCCTCAAATTGGGCCTACGTGCAAACTATAAGAATATTTGGTATGTCTATATTTTCCTCTGCATTTGACATCCGGAAGGGGCACAGCGCAACTTGTCATTCGCAGTGTTGTTATTACCGCACCGGCACCCGTACATAGCCTGGCGCGGCCATGGTCTTCACGGCTGCCTTTGTCCTCTGCAACTGCTGGCAGACTGGCGCCGCGCACGCCCCCCCCCCCCCCCCCCCCCCCCCGCCGCCCCAGCCCTGTGGGACAGCCGCCCCCACCTCGAAGAAGAAGGCCACCGAGGTGGTGTGGTCCAGCATGTTGAGCTTCCACGCCGACGTGTGGCCCATGCCCACCTCCAGCTCGCTCACGTGCGGGCTCGGGCGGCCCAGGCTGGCCAGGGGGCCGATGGCGCCGCAGACCTGCCGCCCAAGGGGTGCCGCGCCACGTCAGCCGCGCCGTTGAGTGTTTAGGGTATCTTATTAGGGCAATCAGGTGGACCCTGAGTGCATAAGTCGCCCAGGAAGTCGCCCGGCGAGGTTGGTCGGACACCCCTGCCGGCCCCGGGCGGCTCAAGGCCATCAGGACTTTAGGTTACTGGTCGGAGCCCTGCTAGCCCTGGAGCGCCTCGCACCTTGTTCTCCCGCGAGCAGAGCACCTCGATGCTGGCGCCAAAGCACATGTCCAGGTTGTCCTGCTCGTCGCGCGCAAACATGCGCTGCAGCGACTTGCGGAACACGTCCTGGCTGCGCGTCACGTCGCCCTCAAACGTCTCCGACAGCAGGATGAGCCCGCCGGTGTGCACGATGGCGGGCCGCATCTCGGCGACGCCAACCTGCCGCGCGGGGGGGGGGGGGGGGGGGGGGGGGGTTTCAGTGCGGCGCGGAAGGGCGGCAGGAGGGCCAGGCGCAGCCCTCTCCCCAATAGTGGCCATGCTCCTGCTCCCCCCCCCCCCCCCCCCCCACACACCCTCCTTATCAGCAAGCAATACATACATACATACGTCTATGTATATACAAACACATACACATTCACATTATGTGTGGACAGAGAGAGAGAGAGAGGGAGAGATAGGGTTCTTTAATGGTGGGAACATCTCGTGCCTCAAAGGCCCAAAGGTCTCCTATTATTAGAAAGGTCCCCCCCCCCCCCCCCCCCCACCCCGCCCTATCCTCCTTCTCAAGACGTACATATATACGTCTGTTTACACACATACTCTCTCTCTCTCTCTCTCTCTCTCTCTCTCTCTCTCTCTCTCTATATATATA
Source organism: Tetraselmis striata (assembly GCA_006384855.1). NCBI lineage: Eukaryota > Viridiplantae > Chlorophyta > Chlorodendrophyceae > Chlorodendrales > Chlorodendraceae > Tetraselmis > Tetraselmis striata. The sequence goes on along the minus strand of VCJN01001211.1, from coordinate 182,465 downwards.
TATATATATATATATATATATGTATGTATGTATAAGGAGGGAGAGGCACAGGAAGAGAGAGAGAGAGACAGGGAAAGAGAGGGTTCCTAATTGTGAATCATCTGGTGACTTAAAGGCACAAAGGTATCCTATCATTATCTATCATGGCGGCTACATGTGGTTCATGCCAAGCCCTGCCGCCACCATCACATGTGCTCACACGTATACACATGCATGCCCCGCATGTAAGAGGAACCCCCTCCCCCCCACCCGGCCCGCTTCTTCCATCGAGAACCCCCCCCCCCCCCCCCCCCCGCGCAGCGCGCACCTGGTCCAGCGCGCACGCAAACACATCCAGCGCAAAGTTGTGGCTGACCATGCGCAGCGCGAGCGCCTCGTAGTACTTGCAGCTGTCGGAGTAGTACGGGCACGCGCCCTTCTCCAGGTCCTGTGGGTGGCGGCGGTGGCGGGGACGGGAAGTCGGATAGGGGGGGGGGGGGGGGGGGGCAGGTTTAGGGGATTTTGAGGCCTCATGCTTTGGTATATATCCAACCACCATCATTGCTAACAGGCCTCAAATTGAGTAAGGATACCCATGGCTCATGCCTTATATGATTGTCCTTTGACCCTACCTATCACATGTTGGTGAACCAAGGGAGCCGTCGCGGTAATGAGAACACTGCAAATGAGAACCTGTCCTGCCTGCCCGAGGTCAAATGTGGATAGAACTGTGGCGGAGCTATAGCGAATGTTCGTATAGGTAGTTCAATCTGAGGGTTATAACAAGGATTACCTCATGATAGAGGTGAGTCGGCACCCATATGCAATAGATCCAATTATATTAGAATGTCTGGCTACACAAATCAAAACAAATAGAGAGGAGTGGGTGTGGGCACCTTGTGCGTGCGCAGCATATCCTCCAGGTCGGCGCTGACGGTGGTGCCGGGGCCGGTGGTGCAGGAGCCGCCGGTGAAGACCATGACGCGGCCTGCGCCCTGCGGCAGGCACGCCTCCAGGAGGTAGGTGGCCACGCCCACAGCGGCGCCCGTGGCGCGCAGAGGCCGGAAGCCGGGCGGCGGCTGCTCGGGCCACACGTCCATGTCGTCCAGCAGCTGCTCCAGCAGAAACTCGCAGTCCGCCAGCGGCAGCAGGAAGCGCCCGCCGCCCGCTGCGCCAAAAGCAAAGGGCAAAGGGCAGGCGGCGCACAGCATGGCAGGGGAGAGCGCATCAGTCAGTCTCCCGCCCCCCCTCCGCCCCCCCGCCGTCAACGCCCCCAGCAGCCGCTAGGGGGCAGGCACAGCGGGTGCGGGCCTTACCGGCTGAGGGCTGGTTGCCTTGCCCACGCACCGGCGCGCCCATGAGCCCCAGCCACTTGCGCACCTGCCCACCAGCAAGTCGTGCGCGTCAGGCCGCCACCGCGCCCCAGACATGCCATGCGGTCAAGCGGCAATGCTGCCGGATAGGCTCGCAGGAATGTACACCCGGGGGGGGGGGGGGGGGGGGGGGGGGCAGGAAGGGCGCTCGCCTGATCGGGCTGCGGGGCGCGGTCGCCGCGGAAGGAGTACTGCTTGGGGCAGGCCTCGTGGCCAAGCTCGTGCACGTTGACGTGCGCGCCAAAGGTGACCACGCCCACGAGCGCACTATCCGGCAGCATGCTGACCACCTGCCGCAGCGCCTGCTTCATGTGCCGGACCTCCTCCTGCAAGGTGGGCCATTGCACCCGCCCGCATTTCGCCCCGCAGCTCAGCGCACTGCCCTGCGTTCAGTCTCTTGAGGGAGACCCCTCCCCCCCCCCCCCCCCCCGTTGCTGCCCTATCCGCATTCCGCATCCGCATCCCCCATCCCATCTGCCGCCCCCCTGCGCCCCTGCCCATTGTGGTGTGAAGGGCTGTGCGTGTGTGTGGGGGGAGGGGGGGGGGGGGGGGGGGGGGGGGGGGGAGGCGCACCGGCGGCAGGGCCAAGTCGCACACAAAGAGGAAGGCTGGCGGCGAGGGCATGCTGGCGGGCAGGGTGTACTCGATGGCGGTGTACGCCTGGAACAGCTCCGCAGGCAGGTTGTTCTCGTTGATCTGGGCGTAGTGCGCGGGGAAGTGGTTGCGGCCGAGGCAGAAGGGGCAGACCCAGAGCTTGGAGGGGAAGTCAACGGTGCAGTAGGGGTTGAGCACGCCGTTGCAGCCCTTGCAGCGCACCGGCTCGTAGCCCACTGTCTGGATGCTGGCCGAGCGCTGCGGGGAGGCACGACGGTTGTCAGCCCGGGCGCCGCGGGCAGGGTTGGGGGGGGGGGGGGGGGGGGGGTCAATGAGGGGAGATGGGGGAGAGGGTGAGAGGGGGGCACCTTGAGCGGCGTGACCATCATCGCCAGCGGCACCGTCTGGCTCATGCGCGCCGCCTCCATGCGGTCGATGGGCCAGCAGTTCCAAGTGAACCGCACGCCATCGATGGCCTCCTGCGCGCCGAAGTCCATGATGCCCCGGGGCGGGGGCGAGGGGCGCTCCTGCAAACCCACCAGCAAGCCATCGTCATCCCTCCCTGCTGTGCTCCCGCTCGGGCCCAGCCCCGCCCACTGTCAGGCAGAAGCCCACCGCCGCGAATGCCAGCAGCCCAGGAAGTCCATAAGGACTGGCTCGTGCAGAGCGCGGGATGGCAACCCATGTGGTGCCGCGCACGTGCACGCACTCATGGCAACCTGTGGCAACCCCTGTGGCTTCTGCTGCCCGGCCACAGCCTCGGCCCATGGCCGCTTCGCAGTGCGGGGCAAGGAGGGCGGATCTAGGCCGTTGGCCGTACGTAATGAAGGAGGAGCAGAGGCGAGGGCACGCGCGCGGCGCTTGCACCAAGGTAGCCGCCCAGATCTCCCGCCGCTTGGCTACCAGCGGCGCGCCGGGCTCGGGCCGCCCCGTTGGCCGGTCGGGGCTGTGCGCGAGCGGGTGTCAAAGCGGGCCGACCGCTGCGGAAGAAAGCCCACTGACCGCCGCCCCGCAGGACCCCAAGCCGCAGCTGGTGGGAAGGCTCAGCTGACGCCTGATGCGCGTGTGGCGCCTCCTGTCGACGGCGGGGCGGGGTGTTCTGCCCTCTGACATACAGCGCAGTAGCGAGCAGAGCTTACTTCTGGCGGGGATTCCGAGGGCGGCGATGCGCGGTGGTATTTTGCCTTGGCCAGGACTCTTACCCGCCCGTCACGTGTGGCTGTGACAAAGTTTAACCATTTTAAACCAAAACCCATCACGATGCATGCGCGGTGGTCGCGCGTCGTCGGGCGGACGATCTGGCACTACGGTGATGATGGCGGCCCTGCGCGGGTACCAGGCACTGTGTACTAGTACCCGGTACCCGTACCTGGTACTGGTGTGAATTACAAAAAAGGCCAGAATCCGGTATTAGTACTTTACCAGGTACCCGGTACTGGTACTGTACCTGGTACCGCCCTACCGGTACCCTCGTACATGCGGCGGGGACGCAGAGGCATTTGATATAGCCACCGTCCGAATAAATGTACCGGTAAAACTACCGGCCTTACCAGGATGTTGGGACAGTACCTCGTACAGTGCTGTGGTGTGGTCCTCGACCCGGTTCAGACTACCCGGTTATACACGACCTCTACAATCAATAATCCTTACTTCCTATCGATCAATAACCCCTTACAATCAATAATTATTACTCGCTATCGTATGATGACTTGCAAGTCCGATCGGCAGCACCGTTTTCGAGCTTGATATCTCGCCGACTGCTTGCCTTTTATTTTGGTGATTTCCGATATCGCCTTCTGCTGCTAGCTCATGTAATTATATCTCGCCGACTCCTTTCGCAGGTGCTGGCAACTCGTACAGGTAGCGATGAGAGCTTCCTTCCCAGTAGCATTCTCTGGACGCTATCCCTGTAACCGACCCACAATTAGAGCTGCAGCTGGGGACACTCACTGACACTCGCCGCGCATTCAGTGGAAGGGCCCACATACGCTGCTGGCAAGAAAGAATCGCACCGATGCGCTTCTTCGTCACGGTGCCGATTGGGCTGGAGGCGGTGGCGTTGGAGGACCTCCGGGAGGGGCTGCCGAGCGCCGCCGTTCCGGCGGGCGAGGCTGCCGAGCATGCGGCACAGTGGCCCACTAACTGGCGCGTGAAGAAGGGGGACCGCAAGCTCGGCCGCCGCCTGCGGCGGGGCCTGGAGACCGCAGAAGGGGTAGCTGGCGCCGAGCTGCCGATGGACCTGGACGCTGAGCTGCTGGCGGTCAAGCCTACCACATTCCCGGGCGTCGTGCGCTTCGACGCCGACAGCGGGTGCCCCCCCCCCCCCCCCCCCCCTCGGGGTTTTCACCGCCGCCCCCTCCCCTCTGTTCCAAACGCAGCTGGGAATTTTGGGCCATGGGGTAGCGATGCAGTGGCACGCAGCTGTCGCTATCACAGCAATGGTGAGGAGGGATGGGGGGAGTACCTGTTGATGTATGCTCAGAGCACCGCCCCTTGAACATAAATAAGCGGGCTCGTGAACAACTGATTGAACACTACCCGGATGGGCGAGTCTGATGTAAGGGCTTCTATCTAATTTCTACCCCTTACTTCATGGAATCTTTCTGTTATGATACTAGATGATTCATATGAATACTGCTTATTTATTTTATCACGCGTGTGGACTGTAGCGGGCCATTACTCTATGCCTCTCTCGGTGGAAGTGGTGGCTTGGGCTATGACTGTGCCACACGGAGGCAGCTTATCACCCGGGAGTGCTGGTAGCTGTCAGTAATGGCTCGTATATAGCCAACAGACCTGACACGGGGCTCTGTAGCATCGCCCAATGTGTGTGTGCCTGTGCTCCTCCTCAACGCGCTGCGCCCCTTGTATGTGTGTGCCGGCACGTCCACGGGGCTGCGCAGGTGGGGCAGCGCTGCCGCCGGCGCCGCGCCGCTGAAGGCCGCCAAGGCGGTGTTCCTGGAGCTCGCGGAGGCTGAGCTGCCGGCGACGGACGCCACGGAGGGCGTGGAGGCCGTGTTTGCGACGGACCTGCTGGCGGCGATGGCGCCTGGGGCGCTGCAGGGGGCGGTGGCGGAGTGGAGGCGCTGGAGCGGCATCGATGCGGCGGCGCTGCCGGACAGCGAGCTGTCCTTCCGAGTGACGGTCGACAAGGTTATCGACTTCTCGGACAGCGCCAACAAGAAGTATGGCTTCTCGTCGCAGCAGGCGGCGGGGTGGCTGGGCTTTGGGGTGGGGGCGGCCACGCGCTGGAAGGTGGACCTCAAGCACTACCGCCTGCACCTGCTGTGCCTGCTCTACCGCCGCCGCCTGCGCCTCGGCTTGGCGCTCACGGACACCGAGGCCTCCAACGCCCGCAACCGCGCCGCCTTCGGGCGCACCTCGCTGCAGGTGCAGGTCGCGCACTGCATGGCGCGCATGGCGCGACCCGCGGCGGGCGAGGTGCTGCTGGACCTCTTCTGCGGCACTGGCATCATCCCCATCGAGGCGGAGCAGCACTGCCCGCACATCCTGGCGCTCGGCTCGGACGTGGACCCGGAGGAGACGGAGCGCGCGGGGCAGAACGTGCGCTTCGCAGGCGCCATCGCGGGCGTCCTCACCGCGGATGCCTCGCGGCTGCCGCTCCGCGACGCCTCCGTCACCAAGATCGTGTCCGACATGCCCTGGGGCCGGCGCTGCGGCGGCTACGTCGGCAACACCGCGCTGTACCCCAAGTTCCTGCGCGAGGCGCGGCGCGTGATCGAGCCCGGCGGCGACATGTTCCTGCTCACGCTGGAGAAGGGCATCATGCGGCGCTACCTCGGCTCCGACGAGGCGCGGTGGTCGCTGGTGCGGGCGTACCACGTGCGCAACGGCTTTGACGTCGTGCTGCTCCACCTGAAGCCCGATTGACCGCACACGCATCCTGGGATGCTACTGGCCGCACGCGGTTGTCCATGTGAAGGAATCGCATCTCATCGCGCAGGTGGAAGCCACACCCTGCCGCAGATGCCCTTATGAAGCTGGATCCAGGCGGATGCATTGTTTTGTGCGAGCTGTGAGCCAGACAGCCGGCGCCAACCGCTGCAGCCGTCAGCTGGAAGGAGCCCGTCAGCCGGTGTGCCGGATTGAAGCCGGAACACAGACTTGGCGCCCTCCGCACCAAGGCCGTCTTCTTGCCCCCTCAGTCGATGCGCGGCAGATGACGTGTTCTTGGGGCATCCCTGACGGCATGCCGGCACGCCACAGAGCTTCCTGCCTCTCCCGCATGCTGACTGACCTCCCGTGACCTCGAGACAAGGCAGCTGGCTTTGGCTGGATTGTGAGCGCTGCTACCCTACCTGCGCGCCGTCTCCCTCCATTCCAGCCCTGCATCCGCACCACCCCCTGGTCCATGCCCAAGATAGACCAAAGTAGATCACAACTTTTGTATACTGCCGAACAGTTCTGTTCGCGGGTCTTTCGCCGGAGGGGAAGTGGGGGGGGGGGGGGATGTGGAGCGCCACGCCACCGCTTTTAAGCAGCTCGTGTATCCATCTACATAATTACATCCTCCGGGCGCTGGACTGAAACCAAGGGGGCAGCTACGTAATCCTTATAAACCCCTTCTGCCCTTGCTGCCGCCCCTCCTGCTGCGTGCTCAACGATGACCATGAGGTCGTGAACCGCGCAAAAGCATGCCAAGGAAGGGGCTGCTTCAACTTGGTGGCTATCCGCCCCCAGTACCGCTCGCGCATGACCCCGGCATCGCCAGTCCCCCATATGTCAGGACGGGTGGAGGCGGCTCGTGGAGTCCCGCTTGCGAGGCTGGTTGGGCATGGCCAGGGCGCCGCTGCTTGAGGAGATGCCCTGATGCCGGAATGGTTCTCGCGCGAACATCGGAAGTTCGCCACTGGGCCGTATGGATGGCATGCGCATGGCTAAGGCGGCGGTGGTGGAGGCGGATTGGAGGTGCTGGTGAGGGTGGCGCAGAGTCGGGCGACCGCGGCGGCCGCGCTGCGCGTGGTGCCGGGCATGCGCTCGCGGTGGTACCACGGGTGGTGCGCCACGTGGGAGGGCCACACCTTGAACAGCGCGTTCAGCACGGGCGGCAGCTCCGCCAGCGGCGCAAACAGCGTGCTCTCGTCGTCCAGCAGGATGCGCCGCAGGCCGGTCAGCCGGTTGAGCTGCGCCAGCCCTTCCAGCGACACGGTGTCGTTGAAGGCGAGGTCGATGGTTGTCAGCCCGGGGCAGCGCTCCGCGATCGTGGCCAGCGTGCGCGTGGTCTCCATGTTGGCGCCCTCCTCCGGCGGGAAGCAGCACTCGAGGCCCAGGTGCTGCAGCTGCGTCGGCATGCTCGTCGCCAGGAAGGAGTTGAGCTCCGCGTCGTGGATGTCCAGCGAGGTGAGCGCCGGGAGGTCCCGCAGGTGCGGCAGGCCGTTGCACAGGAACTCGTGGTGCGTGTGGTGCCCGAGCGTCAGGCTGGACAGGCTGGACAGGCCGCTCAGGTGCATCAGCCCGCCGCCCTCGAGCTCCGCGTTCTCGCCCGTGTCCTCCGCGGACACCTCCAGGTGCGTGAGCCCCGTGAGGCGGCCCAGCGGCTGCAGCGCGCCGTCGCTCACGCTCTCCCACGACTGCAGCGACAGCGACGTCAGGCTCGGCAGCGCGACGGGTAGACGGGCCAGGTAGCCGGGCGGCGGGTCGAACTTGGCGACGCGCAGCTGCCGGAGGTCCCGCAGGCGCAGGATGTCCTCCAGGTCGCCCTCCATGGGGCGCATCCACACGCAGAGCGTCAGGCTGCGCAGGCTGCTCGCCCCCGCGAGGCCCATGCGCCCCGAGAAGGTGCAGCGCACCAGCCAGAGGCTGCTCAGCGAGGGCAGCGCGCGCAGGCAGGCCAGGCTGTCCTGGCCGAAGGCCACCCGGTCCAGGCGCAAGCTGGTGAGGCAGTGCGGGAGCGCGGCGAGGCCGGCCGCAGGCACGCCGTGGCTCGCGTCCGCGGAGTCACCCGACATGTTGGAGACGTCCAGCTCCAGGTTGGTGACGGCGCTCAGGGCGGCCATCGCGTCAGTGAGCTCCGCCTGGCTGGCCTGGCTGGCGCGGGTGGCCAGGCTGAGGGACTTGAGGCGTGGCAGCAGCGGCGCCAGCGCCACCAGGTGGGACGGCATCAGCCGCTCCTCGTACACGCGCAGCGACTGCAGCTGCGCCAGCCCGCACACCTCGCCCAGCAGCTCCGCCTCCTCCTGCGTGCTCAGCTGCCGCCACAGCGCGCCCGTCATGTCGATCGTAAGCTCCTTCAGGCCGCCGCAACGGCGCAGCAGCCTGCCCGCGCACGGCGCACTCCGCTCCCAGGGCGTGCCCCGGATGGGGTGCAGCGACCGCAGGCCGCCCAGCACCTGCTCCGCCCAGCTGCCGCAGACCAGCCGCGCCTTGCCCAGGTGCTCCGACTCCTGGCCCAGCAGGCCAAACACCCTGGGCAGCCACTCATGATGCGCCGCCCAGTCCGCGCCCCCCGCCGCCGATGGCGCCTCCAGCGCCGGCTGCTTGGCCGGCGGCGGCAGCCCCTCCCCCGCCTCCTCCCCCACCTCATCCTCCAGGCCGCGCGCCGCCGCCCACATCCGCAGCGCCTCCTCCATCACCCGGCCAGCCGCCACCCCGGACGCCGTCGACAGGCGCTGCAGAAGCGCCGACGTACCGGGCTCGGTCGCCGGGGACAACGTCGACGCGGGCGCCGCCATGCTGTCGCTGCCCACTCGCGACGACAGCGGGGCTGCTCTTCTTCCCCCCCCCCCCCCCCCCCCACACACACACCTTGGGTGGATGTTCCGCCTCCCCCGGCGGCAACGTAACAGCGCAGGGCTGCTTTCTGCGCTACAGATTGTCGGGCGGCCTCGCGCGCACCGGGCAAGGTCGCTTCAGTATCGGTCGCTGCAGATATTGGATGTTTGTCGCCGTCTCAGGCGATGCCCAGTCGACTATTCCGCCTCGCTGCTCGCTATGGCTTGTGGCAGCAGATACCGATCAGCTGCCACAGCCTGCGCGACCCCCTACATCGCCAACCGCCCCACCCATCACCGAACACCCCAGGCCAAGACGCATACGGATACGGGTCGGATATCCGCCATACCGGTGGCTTTACTGTGCTGCTGGGCGCGACTCATCGCGCCACCGAAATTTTGCCCAGGCAGGCGGCACACGCCGCGCGCTGCCACGTTATTGGTTTCGGAGCGAGGCGGCGCTACTCTGATGCTGAAACAGCGATGCTGCCGAGATGCGGATATATGCTACTGATACCTGATATGTTTTTTTCCGCCTCCGGGACAGGACTGGCTGCAGTGAAACCCTTGCAGCGTCTCCACGACGGCCGTTTCGGCAGCGATCCAGTTACGGAAAGCCCTCATACCTGATACAGGGTACATGCTACCCCGAGTAACCAAACCCATATTATGTATGCTACTGGCAGAGCGACTACTGCCCATATCCTCCATGATAAGGCGACTGATGTTAAGGATTACTCCTTATCTCGAAAGGATTATAACGAATCAGCAAGATGGCAGTATCGTCATTCATCAAGCTCGTCGTCAGCTGGTTTCGGAGTTCTCTTTACACTACAAGGGTCAACATTAATGAACGATGGGCTCTAAATCCGTGCGCAGGCTGCACGCCACATGCTGTCGCCCAACTGATTCATGCCATGTGGGCGTAGCGACTACATCCTCATCTAACCTCGGCTCGAGCTAGCCGATCCTGGTACGGGTAGTCGCACAATAGGCGTCTTTCGATACGGGTGGGCGCGACGGTGGACGGGTTCTAATCTAACCCGTCTCGTGTATATATAAAAATATACAACAAACGTATACAAGCATCTCCACGCGTACTTCTACGGGATTTCCGTATCAACTCGTCCAATGCCGTGAGGTTGAAATCATTCGCCCAAAGTCGCTGATCTCGTCCACCGCTCAGTGGACGAGTTCCTGAACAGAACAGTACTTAGTTCACCAACCCATGCTACTACCGCGCGCGACGCGGCGCCGCCCCATCAGCACCCCAAGCCCGTCACCATCACGTGCGCTGCCCTTTTGCGTCGAGGCTGCAAATTGGGAGCCGTTGGTAGTTCGAGGCACTCCACTCCGCCGTCGCCGCTCAGACGCTGATCCGTCAACGGGCAGTGCGGAGTGTTAGGTTATTATGGACCTATGCGGATAGCACACGCCGCGGGGCGCGGTGGCACGTGCCGAATTGGTGCGTGAGAATAGGCGCCCCGTTCGGGTGATGGTGGCGCCGCTATCTCTTTCGCGCCGTCATCAATAGGCAATCATATCCCAGCGAGTTTCGTCATCGCGCGCGGTCCGATTCGCCATTTCATCATGTCCACTCCGAACTCTCGTCCACCCGTGTCGGAAGCACAGCCCGCAAAACGAGGTGTATGGGATGAATCAAACCCGCACGGTACGTTCCCGGGGGATTAGAACCCGTCCACCGTCTCGTCCACCCGTGTCGAAAGGCGCGTAATGAATGCTACGGCGTATGATGGAAACATATTCGCATTTGCATTTGCCATTATTGGTGAAATGCTCCATCATCTTGCCATATGTATTACATGATTGCGCTAAATTGCGTGTATATACGCAGTGTAAATTTAGGTCATCTAGGGCATGTTATGCCCTATTTCGAGAACACGCTGAGTGATGTTGCGGCTATCTTTCGTCGCGAGCCCATGGCCGCCCTTAGCGTATGCGGTTACAAATCAGCGATACCCGCCAGCTAGTGCTCAGCGATACCCGCCAGCTAGTGAACCTCCGAAAAACGGAAATTGCCGGTCAACAATATCGGAAAAAATCGCAATACAAGCGCGCAGTACATAAGATCATAGAGTGGCTGTAAAGTGTGTGCGGGACGAGTTCTTAGTCGCACCCGCACCCGCCAAGTCCGCGTGCACCATGGCGGTTCGTGCGCGGCGGGCCCGCCTCACTAGCGAGGAAATGTACCGGCTACGGGTCTACGGCGAGATTCAAACCCGCGCACGTGCTTAAAACCGTACGGGGAGCGCCGCTTTATATATAAACACTTATAATACGCGCCGCAACCCAAAAGTGGTTTGTTTTGTTATTAGTATGTAAACTACCCGGTAGCGCTACAGGTAGGGTACTGTACGGCTCGTTGTTTGCGTGAAGCACCGATTTGAATTGATGAGCACCAAGAGGTTATCCGGACGTCGAGATGATTGCGACATGTTGCGGCGTGTTTTAGTCATACAATATATGTCTACCCATATGCGCCGGCCCTTGTCGCAGTTTGTAACGTTTCAGGTGTAGCCCCGGCGGCGGTTTGCCGCATAGGTGTTGGAGCAATAATGTTCAAGGCACCTTATTGTGGAACGGCAGAAAGCGGTCATCCGGACGAGGTGCGACATGTTGCGGCGTGATAACCCGCTGCATAAGATACTTGCCCATATGCGCACCCCCTTGTCGCGGTTTGTTACGGCTGCGGTGCAACTCGTGCGGCGGTTTGGCGCATCGGTTTCGGAGCAATAATGGTTAAGGCGCCTTATCATGGAACGGCAGAAAGCGGTCATCCGGACGAGGTGCGACACGTTGCCGCGTGGTCACCTCGTCCAATATAAGCTTGCCCATATGTGCGCGCCCTTGGCGCGGTTTGTTACGGCTGCGGTACAGCGCGTGCGGCGGTTTGGCGCATAGGTTTCGGAGCCGTACGGTTTACGGCGCCACACCGGGGAACGTCACCAAGCGGTCATCTGGACGAGGTGCGACATGTTGGCGCGTGATAAACTCATGCAGAAGATGCTTGCCCATATGCGCGCCCCTTGGCGCGGTTTGAACGGCTCAGCTATAGCGCGTGCGGCGGTTTGGCGCATCCATCCATCCATCCATCCATCCATTCCCCACCCACCCGCCCATCCCCCACACACCCAGCCAGCGGAAGGACTCGCCAATTAATTGCCCACCCCTCTTCGTGCCCCACCGCCGCCCCCTCTCCTCGTGCCCCAACCCCACCCCCACCCCCACCCCCACTCCCACCCCCAACGCCAACCCAGCCCGGCCCAACCAAGCTAAGCAAAGCGCGCGCGCGCGGGTGCCCCCCTCCCGCCAAAAAGAAGAACCAAATGTCCCCCCTCCTAACTTACGCCGCCTCTTTTTAGGGGTACCTGCACTAGGTTGACTCCACCAAAGCCAAAATCTTCTTAGCGTAGATCCCTAGGGAGAGCGTGCCGTCCGCCTCGCCATTAATTTTGACGCCTTCAATATTGCTGCGCGCGCCTGGCCGCCCCATAGTACGAAGCGGCGTCGACGTCGCGCAGCCGCCGACGACGGCGAGATCGACGAGCGACCACGCCACACGATCCTGAGTGGCGGGAGTCTCTGGCGGGCCGCGCTGCTCCTAGCAGCGTCCCAGATCAGCATACCACCACCGTCCCACACATATCCTAGCAGCATCTTTCACGGCGGTGCAGCTGCTAAGGTGTGGATAGGCAGGCGAATCAGGGGGTAGTGTGCTGCTCGTCCGTCTGCCGCTGTGGCGTGCATCGCGATGGTGGCGAGCGACCCGGCCGCGGCTGCCGTGGCGGTCGCGGGTGCAGAGGGTAAGGCACCTGCCGGTTCGGGCCGCCGCCTGGTGGCCACCCGCGACGTGGCTGCTGGGGAGGTGGTGCTGACGGAGGCACCGTTCGCCGCGGCGCTGCTCGACGAGGAGGTGCGCTCGGCCGCCGTTGAGTACAGCCGCGATATCGTGCCGGCGTCCGCTGCGGCGAGGCACGCCTGCGAGGAAGGGACTTCCCGCTAACGTAACCCCCTCCTCTCCTCGCGCGGTCCCGGCGCAGGTGGCCCGGCGATGCCACCACACCTTCCAGCCTGGCGACAAGATGCTGCGCTGCTCCGCGTCCAAGTTTGGGCGCTTTGGGTCACGCGCTGCGCAGGCCGCGGCCTGGGCGGAGGGCTTCCGTGAGGAGTGCGCCGCGCTGGTGGCGTGCGCGCCGCGGTACTTCCCCGCGCCGCATGTGTTTCCCCCTCTGGGCCATGCCGCCCGACCCGGATGGAGCCATTCAGCCATGGTGGGCCAAGGTCATAGAGAGAGAGAGAGAGAGAGAGAGAGAGAGAGAGAGAGAGAGGGGAGGGAGAGAGAGAGCTCCGATGGATTTAGCTAAAAGGGGTCGAATCCCCCGTATCGTAAAGTGTACACTATTGTTCGGGGGCTAAATCGCTACGAACAGGATAGTGCTGTGGGGGTTGCTGAGCGCGCCTCCGCTGCCCTTGGCTGGCGCCAGGGTGCCTCCGCCCACCATCCGGCTGGCAGCAAGAGTGGAGTGGCGGGCGGCGCGAGGGGCGGAGGGGGCGGCGGCGGTGGAGGGGCTGCTGCACCACTGGGAGCAGCTACCGGAGGAGCGCAAGCTGGTAGGCGGCGAGTGCACCTGCGGCACACCCACCTCAACAAGCAGCTCCCCCACCTCCACCCCATGCAATGACCACACGGAGGGGCACAATCTCGCGGCGTTCCGCCGCCAATCACAGTGGGAATCCTCAGTGCCGTCAGCTTCCGGTTTACACGTATCGCAATTCCAGGAGCTCTGAACCCCCCCCCCCCCCCCCCCCCCCCCTCCTCTCCCCCTCCTCTCCCCCTCCTCTACTCCCCCCTTCCTCCCACCCTGCACCGCCCTTCCCACCCGCCGCAGACGTATGCGCAGATGGCGGCACTACTGAGGGAGTATTGCGGCAAGGTGCGCTGCAGGGCCATCAGGGGACCTCCTGCGGCCGGGCAGGGGCGTGGAGGCATCGGTGGGCCTTAACATGGGGACCTTGGGGGTTGGAGAATGGGAGCTGGGCTGCTTGCAGCTGCGGATGCGCTCAGGCTCGCATCGGCCAGGGCTATCGGGTGATGGGGGTTGGGTGATTTCGGGCGGCCAATGGCGAGTGGGTGATCGTTGATGGGCGTGGCAGCAGGGATCGCCTGAGAGCGCCCCGGCGGAGGCAGACATGGGCGAAGACACGCGGCGCAGGGCGCTGCTGCTGGCGCGCCTCGCCTGCAATGTGATGAGCATCTGCGACGAGGAGCTGCGCCCCATCGGTCCGCCACGCCCCCTGCTGGGCGGCTCCCATGCAACTGCTCATCTGTACTCTGTAATACCAAGCAGAGCATACTTCCCCCCGGGGTTTGGCTTGGTGGGGGGGCGTGCAGCCAGCTGATGGGTGATGAACATCTAGAGATTGAACGTAGATGTTCAGGCACGCAGCTGGTGCCTCACGTATCCTCTCGTTAAACCCCCCCCCCCCCCCCCCCGCCCCCTCCTGCACCCCCCCCCCCCTCCCGCTCGCACCGCCTGCCACCCGGTTGTGAACCACTTGGCGCAGGCGTCGGCCTATACCTCACAGCCGCGATGGCAAACCACTCCTGTCAGCCAAACTGCGCGCAGACTTTTGACGGCAAGCGCCTGCTGCTGCGGGCGCTGAATCCCATACGAGCCGGTGAGGAGGTGCGAGTCCGCGCTCCCCCCCCCCCCCCCCCCCCCCCCCCCCCCCGCTTGCGCTACCAGGTCACTTTTCCTTTATGCCACACCTATCATGGGCTCTAGGCACATACACATTTGCCAAGTGCGCCCTGAATAAGGATGAGACTGGAACTGTAGATGTACAGTTATCCACAAAAGTCTCTGCAGGTGACTGTATCGTCCGGTTGCCAGGCCTGGCCTTCACTTCCGGCCGCGCCCTTCCATCTGCGATATGTAGACATGATGCCCTGTGCGCGGGGAGCCCCTCATGGTGTTGGTTTCGCACTTGCTACAAGACTCATCGGTGTAGGTTTCGCTGTTCTGTGCCAATGTCGCCAACCAGTTATGCGACTGCCAGGAGAGCATGAAGCAATAGCAGGCACAGGAATGCGATCTGCGTGTACGGCACCACGCCAAACCTCAGCTCTGTTATCATAAAACACATTCCCCAGGGCGCGCGCTCCACGGCGGCGGCGTGTACGCGGGCGAGCACTTCTCGCAAAACGGGCCAATACTGCAGTTACGGCCTGCTCCAAAACCAGCCCGCCGGAAACCGCTATCCGCATTCCAGGCGCCCTCGATAGGGCCGGGTTTCAGCCGGCACCGCGGTGGCGTGCAACCCCAAACCCAGTGGGCGGATCCAGGCGGCCACTCGCTAGGGTATCGCCTAGGGTGTATAGTAGGGCTGGCCGTCGATAGGCACTCAAAACATACAAATGGTCCGCGCCTAGCGCCTCCAAAAGGCGATAAAATCGGGCCGTGTGGTGCAAGTAAAATCCGGCCGTGTGGTGCGAGTACAATCGCATGTCACCCGGAGATGAGCCGTGCGTGTAAAGCCAGGGCCATAGGGTATACAGGGTAAGCAAAAACAGTGTACCCCCCCCCCCCCCCCCCCTTCCCCCCCCCCCCCCCCCCAACACTACCACATCCGGTCACGGCCGAACCACATCGCGACATTCCAAGCTATTTAGCATGCCAAATGAAGTCACCGACCTGCGCAACACGACCGCCGCAGGTGCTGACATGGCCACAGGGCCAAAAACGTACTCGCATAGACTTTTGTGGAGGGCTGTATGATCGTGCAATTATTGGGAGCTCCACACCGGTTCTCCGGGGGAGGGGTCCTACATACCTGTATGGTGGCAAGGATTATGGCTCCTGGCCGCTTTGGCTGCTAAAGTGATACACAACCGAGAAATATGCTACATGGCAGCGGAAAATACGCACGTGATCATTCTGCCCCTGCTCGCCCGCGCGGCGGTCAGCACTACTGGTATAGTCAGTAGCGCCTACTCGAGCGACTAGTAGCGACTACTGGTCATCACGCGATCATCACGTGCAAGCATGATAATGCCCCCAGCGGGCTGACATGCGGTACAATTTCACCACTATGGTACCCGTATCGCCCTCATTGAGTCACATTACACGCCTTGCCCACCCTTGGCGGTAAGTACTGCAAGCCCGGTGTGTGAGGTGACACGTAAGAACCAGTGTGTCATCTTATCTGTTGAGCGTTCAGGGGGCCGCTGGCGGCTAGAAGCAGGCGCAGCAGGACAAGCGTGTATGCACAGCGGAGAGGATTCCGGAATATGTACGAGCGACAGGCGAGCAAGGGCCGTCGCTGACTGTTCGAGCTCATTGTACCATCAAATCTCCGTTTTGGCCCCCAAGAGAACAACAGTCTTTTACAGCGCTGCGTCGATGGGCATATGGCCTGTTGTGAACTCTGATACATTCCGAATATTTGTTTCACAATCGCTCCTCTTCTGGGGGCTTGAAGAGGGGAGTGACATTGCGAGAACATGGAGTGTTATTGTATTGTGTTGTAAACGTACACACAGAGAGGCGTGATTACTCACTAGGCCACACCTTGCTTGGTGACAGCCGTGGCATGGTCTGCTGCTGCCCACGCTGCTCGCTCGCACCGTCTGTGTACATGTACGTGTCAACTCCGCCACTGCCCCCACTGCTGCTGCCAGGTCACCATTTCGTACATCGAGCTGGCCGCCACCCGGCAGGAGCGGCGCGCCTCGCTGCTGCAGCAGTACTACTTCGACCTGGACGGGCCCGGCGCCCCGCCGGGGCCAGCAACAGGCCAGGCGGCTCAACCGCCTGGCATGTCCGCGGAGGAGCCGCGCCCAGGGCTGCTGCTCAGCAAGACGCAGGCGGCGGTGGCGCCCTGGAGGACCGACCCCATGGACGCTGACCTCACGCAGGTGGACGCGGACGGTAAGACGCTCGTGCCCTGCGCAGGACCCCCCACCCCTTCCTTGGGCGCGGGCCTTTTTCCAGCGATGTGAGGCGGCGCTGAGACGGGGCAGGGTGCAGCTACTGCCCCGTGGTAGTGCAGCTACTGCCCCGCTGCGATTGATGCATCTGATGGCACCCCCCATGCGCCCCCTGCAGGTGACCGCCTGCTCATGCACGGCGCGCTGGTGCAGGAGGATAAGCCGCCGCTGCCATCTGATGGGTTTGACATTGAGGAGGAGGGCAGGGGAGGTGGGATGTCCGGCCATAGGGAGACGGCGGGGGCGGAGGCGGAGGCGGGGGCGGGGGCGGGGGAGGATACCGCCGATCCGCTGGGGGCGCTAGGGCGTGTCGCGCTGTACTGCGTGGGCCAGACCGGGCGCAGCCGTGCCGCTCTGGGCGGCGCGCTGTGGCTGGCGGGTGCTCTGCGCTGTGAGGCTTTCTGCAGTGGGCTGCTGAAGCAAGTGAGCGGCCGTAGACTAGGACGCCCCCGGCCCTACATACTCCCCCCCCCCTTCCATTTGGCTCCCCCTGTGCCACATAATCCAAGCCCAGCCCTGCACATCCAAGGAATTGCGCTGCCTGCTGCGGGTCATTTCTGCTCGCTTGCGGTGTACTGGGTCACCGGCACTCTGGCAGTGCCCTTCACCCGGCTTCATGGTGTATCTGTCTGCCGGGGCTTGGCCACTGATCCAGTGGGACACGCCTGCCTGCTGGTCCTCACAGGGGCGGGCGGCGGAGGCTCTGCAGACAGTTAGCACGCAGCTGCGGCGCCCGGCGCCCAACGCGGCATCCGTCGGCCCGAAGCATATCATGAGGGTTCGGCTCATGCAGCTGGGCCTACGGGCAGCGGTTGAGGTATGGGCCTCACGGTCCCCTCCGTCGCCCCGCGCTGAGGCGAGCCTGTACCCTGCTTCCGGGTGCCCCGGCCAGCCGCCGCGCCTCTCCCTTCAACACATCCTTGTGTTAAACATACGCTCTGCACAATTGGTGTGGGCTGCTGCTGCCACATGTTCACCTTTCTAATAGCTTTGTGGCGGCATTTTTAGAGCTAGACGCGTTTCACTATATACATATATAATATATATATATACCTGTATGTAGATGTGCATATACATGTATGTGTATGTATGTATGTATATGTATGTATATGTACCCATGTAAGTATGTATGCATATATACATACATACATACATACATATATATATATATATATATATAAGTGAGCGCCGTATCTGATGTCTTGATGGCCTGGCGGCAGCGATCCGGCAAGGTTGCAGTGCAGTGTGGCTGCCCGGATACATATCTGCCGCCCGTTGCACATGGGCCGTACATGTTTACCGCCTTTTGAGCTGCCCTCAGCAATCAGGGCTTTACAAGGGCTCTACTTTAGTTGTCGCCACCCCCTCATGCAATCAGTGGAGGGTGACTTACTCGTTGGGCCACCCTTTCCTGGCACCAGTCCGGGAGCTGGGAGGCCGCCCTCGCCACCGCCACCGCCCTGACGCCAATACTGGAAGACATCTACCCGCCGAGGTTCGCAGCTCCCTACCGGCGTCCTGCGCACCACCCTCCCTGAAGCGACTGCGCACAACATTGAATTGGCGCTTTCTGCTGCTGCCCGCCCTATGCCCTACTCGCCCAGCTGGCCTGCCCTCGGGCTGCATCTGGCGACGCATGCCAAGCTGCTTGCAATGGACGCACACGGTCCAGCCGTTATGCGAGCGGCGCTCCAGGCCGCAGAGAAGGCGGTCACCCTGCTCCGGGTCACCCACGGCCAGGCATCAGGCAAGCCCAAAACTCCACTGACCATAGTCCGTTTCCGCGAACAAGCCTTTCTGGTACCTCACTGCCTGAGCTGCCCGTCACTTCCGTCTCACATTCTCAGCAGCTGCGCTGCCACACTCCTCTCTTAGCTGGCCGTTGCCTGCGTCATGCATGGCAGGAATCTACAAGGAGATGGACACGCTGCGCTGCCAGCTGGGCATGGAGATGCTCCAGGCGTAAGCTCTGATTCGGTGGAGATAGTTTGCCCACCGTGTTGTCCTGGTTCAATCCAATATCTGGGTAATGGTCGCTGACGTCCACGGGTCATAGATTGTCGCACACGGTGGAATACATTTACTGCACCTCCACGCAGCTTGGAGAGAAGCGCATAGCATTCAGCAAGCTGGTTGTGTGACCCAGTGCCGACTGATGTTGTTCGATGCACACCAGTGCACATCTGACGATATGTGCATGTTATCCTTTGGTGACAAGTTCAATAACCCCCTTCCCAATGGCTCACTGTAAATGCCTCGCACCCTCCCGCAGCACCACTTGTTTCTCGTGTGATTATGGCATGGTTACGACCTGGTAGTGGATGGCAAATTATATCGCAGCATGATTTGTGCTTCATATGGCGAGTATTCCATTGTATATGCACCACTAGCCAACATATACACCTGTGGCGAGGGGTGTTGACAATTGTCGTCGTGGCTCTGGTAGGTAGCATCTCGGACTGGCCGGTATGAATGATGCGACCCGCCGAAGTTGATGGTGTAAGGATATGTACCACACAAATCCCCATGTGGGTACCCAGTGCCTGGTGCGTTTTGCGCAGTATCCTTACAGATGGTAAAACATTGGTAATGATACTACTGGTACGTCTATCTCTAGCGACTATATGTTGGTTCGCCCTCATTCGCGGCCCGTATACCTATTCATGCATCCCTAAAGTTTATTTATCGTAGTAGTTTATTTTATTTCGTACGGATATTACCGCGGATTATGACGAAATACGGCGGAAGAGCCGCAGAAAAGCCATCAATCCCTCATTCCACCCGCTCCAGCATTAAAGCCCCAATGTTGGGTCATCGTCGATCGGGCGCGGCGAGGGTACCATCAGGTAACGCCCGTACTATCATACCAAGCGCAAGGATTACTACTCACAATTGCTTTAGTTCTGGTGTTAATGCGCATGTGTTAAAGCAATATTGATGTAAGTAATATTACTCCTCGCACTTTTTATATGGTTACATGAGTTAGCTGCAAAAGGCGATCAGGAAACCACCCGAAAAGGCAATAGGAAACGTCCACTACAGCAATTGCGCGGTGGAAGCAGCACCAGAAGAGGGTGCGGAATGAGCACGGGCAAACGCATCAGACTTGGCCGTCTGCACTCCGGCAGAGAATGCCGCCCAAGGTACCATGCACGCAAGCATAGACTCGAAGCGACAACCCCCTCCGCGTGCCCGACTGGTGATGGCGGAACTCGGCGAATTGGCTGGCGACAAAGTTCCGAAGAGCCTGGACGGACTGGCCACGAAGGAAGCATGAAAGTTGGGGCGGAAGGACCGCCAGAGAATGATAAGTTGCGCACCGTGAGCAATACCGCGAAGATGTAGACCACCGTTAAAGCGGATTTTCCGAGGCGGCCGCGGTCCACGGCCAAGAAGGGTAGTACCGGTGAACACCTCGCACCGGGGCAGAAGACGACGGGTCCGCCGCCGGCTTGTTGTGCTCTGCGCCTCGGTCGCCGCGATCCCCGGGGCGGTGCACCAGCGGTCGTTGCCCCATGGGGGGGTCGTGGAGGACACGCACGCGAAATCGATCATGTAATCGCATGCCAGCCCCCTCATCCCCCCGCCAGCGTAAAATCTGACGGCCGCGAGCGGTCTGCTAGGCGCAGCCCACTCGTCTCAAGGATCAAATTGCCGACTAACGAGCGGTCCCGGTCGAGCACCGCCCCCGCTTCAATCGCCACTGAAGGTCACAGGTTTTTCAAAGCGATATGCATGCGGTGCTAGCTAGTAGTTCGCGACGGGGAAGTTGGGCAGATGTTCCACGACGAAATCCGCAGCGTTCCGGTTCGAGCCATCCATAGACCCAAGGCATAAGGGATCAAAACCACACGTGGGGCCATGGCATGTGACAAGCGCGGAACCCCCGCGCGGGCGAAGGCCGAGCACCCACGCAGCGGCAGCCGAATAAGCAGCATGGGGAATCTTTCGGGCTGACTCGTGATCCGACCGGAAAAGGGATAGGGAGCCCGGCCCGCACGCGCTGTACAAGCGCAGGGTATCAAGTCGCGAGGCCACCGCACCCGTACGCTGAAAGCCAAGAGCAAGGGCCACGAAGTCACGCAAGCGAATCGCACGGCTGATGTGCGCTTTGTCCGCTTACTTTGTGTCCGCTCCCACGCTCCGATGCGATTGCATCGCGGTAGCTCCGTAGCCATAAAGTCTAGTCGAGACGGAGTGGCGTCCTTCATCGAGACGCCGTGGTAGAAAGGTGGCGGTCGTCGCCGGCTCTTGAACTTGATGCGAACCCCTAGGCGGATCCAATCCAAAACTTGCCCACTAGCGCCGATGCTTTCCCAGTTGCGCCATCGCCTCCGTACGCGGTGACGGGGGAGTTGGGGGAAGAAGACTCGGAGCGGCGGTTTATACCACCATTCGCTATATTTTCCTAGCTGTTTCTTGGCTGTTGCGGCCTTCTTTGCCGTAGCTGCCGCAGCCGCCGCATCATGTCTTGGCTGTCTCGGTCTTGTTGTCGGCCATGTCGGTCGTGATCTTGGCATACGAGGCACCCGCAGCCGCCTTGCTGGCGGCGGTGAGGCTGGCCTCGGGATGTTGCCGACGAAGGAGCGGTGTAGCTCGTCGAAGGTGCTGCAGATGACGGGCTGAGTGTCGGGAATTGCAGAAACGTTCATCGAAAGCGAGCTCCGCGAAGACTCGGTCCGAATCCGTGCTCGTTGTTAACTGTTTTGATGAGGCGGAGGTAGCGCGGCCGGGCAAGGGCGGTCTCCTCCGTCGCCCCGTAGGTGCGCAGGCAAGCTCGGAACTTGGCCTCGAGGGCCCCGGTCGCGCCGCGAGCCGTAGCAAGTTTGCCCGAAGGCGTTTCCAGAGCGTCGCGCAACGCCTTGCTTCTTGGCACATCTCTTGAAGAAGGCATAGCGCCGATATGGATTTACTCGTCGTACGCGGCTTGTGACTTCTTGTCCGCTAAGGCCCATGCAGTGTCGTCGGTGAATGGTAACATGCGAGGCTTGGTAACTCAAGGCCGAGAACGATGACTTTGTTGTAGGCGGCGAAGTCGAGGATGCCGTCCTCGGGCTCCGGCTATAGCTCGGCGTCTGGCACTAGCTCCGGAATCACCACTCTCAGTCAAACGGGTCGTGCCCGACCCATGGTAAGCCGAACGGGTAGGGTCGTCCACGGTCGCTTCTGAGAGTCATGTCGGGGTCAGCCCGGCGAGTAGGGCAGTTGTCGCTGCCTCAAACTTTCCGGCCAGCCGACACTCGAGGTCCGCCGCGTGCGCCGTCAGGCGCTGCTCCAACGCGTCGGTAGAAAGGCATATTTGGCCGGTTTGTCCCGGGGCGTCTTGTTCTGGATTAGGCATGGTGCCGTCGGAGATAACGGGTTGAGGAGCAAGTGCGACGTCTCGTGACGAGCGAGCTCGCATGAGTCGTCGATAGTTGACACCCTGCTCGATTGCGATAGTCGAGACCGCATTGTGCGAGCCTAGGTGGCGAGCGCAAGGCAGAGAGTGCCGGTGCTCGGGGTAGGCCCGAACAGATTGGGCGTATGGAGCGTACTACTCGGTCCGTGCGCCACGATGCAGATGTATTGCGCATTACTACACCCTATATACAGCAAACTTCCATATGTCCATACATTTCGTATAATATCAGTATATTTACTTGTGTTGCCAAATATATTGGTTTTGCCAAAGAGAGTGCGAAGGAAGAAGCACCATTTTATGGTTGAGGAGGCTCAGCCAATAAAGGAGAATGTGGAGAATGTGGAGAATGTGGAGGCGGAGCCGCTAGGGCTGTAGCTAGGCGGAATCGGAAATTGGGAGGGCGCTGCCGAAGGCAACGAACTTCAAGATGGCAGGCGAGTTGGTGGTGACTATCCTAAGTAGCTCCCTGGCCGGGAAAGCCGGGCTCATGGGCGATGGGGCATGCCATACTGACATCTGGAGGTACCGGTAAATTAACCGGTAGTTGAAACCACCGGCAGGCCGCACGGGTTGCACTATGACAATAAGGATTGGTGGAAAATCCCATAAATCTGTTAGGAACACTTCAAACATGCAATCGACTCTGTTTTGCCAGCCTACACGCGGTTCGTTTACGATTGCGAGCGTGGGTTGTCTGCATGCGTGCCGACTAGTTAAAGGCGGTAAAGGTATTGGTTTGTAGAAGGGCACAGTGCCGAGAGGACGGCAAACATCTGAGAAGCAGGCGCAGAGGAAAGCGTAGGCGTGCCTGGGCGCGAGCACCGCGTACATCCCGCCGATGTACATTGTGGTGTACATGACGCGTTGGTAATTATGTATTGATGCATGTACCCTACACGTGACGACGCGCGACGATGGCAGCGGACGTACTGCCGACGCTCCACCAGCGGCGGCCGTCTTACTGCATCGCACGTGGGGCGGCACCCGGGACGCATAGTGCAATGGGGCACGGCCTCATGGAAGCCAGTGCGGGGCGTGTTGTACTTGAATTGTGTGTGTGTGTGTGTGTGTGTGTGACTGTGTGTGACTGTGTGTGTCAGTGACTGTGTGTGTGTGACTGTGTGTCGGGGTTGGTGGTCGGCGACGTTGCGTAAAGCTGGTCAACTCGGTACGTTGCGTGTTTCGCGGTGCGAACCGTAGCGAAGCGGCCGCCGCTGTTGCACCGGCAACGGCTGCCGACCACGACGAGCGCGCAAGCCGTTGGCCCACGGTGACGATGCTACGAAAAACGCACAGGTTACGCGAAGTGCCTGAGCTGCCCCCGGTGGCCAACTCGCGATGTCGGCGGAGAGAGATAGGGTCGTTTGGCCGACGACGTTTACATGCCAACCAAGTTCGATACTCATGTGCCACGGCACCGGCTGCGCGTGGTGTGGCGAGGCGGCCATTGCTGTTGCACCCGCGGCGGCCACCGACCACGACCGCGTGAAACGGAGCAAGCACGCAAGAATCAACGCCACGGAGCGCGCATGTCGCGCAGGGTGGGGGAGGTGCTTCTGGCGGGCGGCTAGCATTGTTGGTGGTGCCGGCTTGCGGAATTGACCAGTCGAGAACGGATTTGCCGGTGTGGCTCAAGTAGCCTACGCCGACCCGCCGTAACGATGCCAAGGTCGCCGGGACGAGGGTCGTGCCCAGGCTGCCGCCGATGCTGCACCAGCGACTCGCGGCCACATGGGACACAAATCCGGAGTTGGAAAGGGATAGTTACGGGCGCCACAAGCATACGTCGGCTACGCCAGGTGGTAGAGTTGCCCCCCGCGGTGGGCAGCTCCAGGTTGTTGTTACCCGGATGACGACGAAGTTGCAGTAGAAAGCGCCACGCACACGACGGGCGGCGCAGCGCTCCACACAGCCACAACAAGCGTTGCCGGGGCACGTTTAGGGCGAGGGCAACGAGCCCTCTGAAAACAAGGGCGCACGAGCGGCGCCGTCCCCGTATCGGTGCAATTACGCGGGTAGTTCTTAAGCCACAACACACATCGACCGTTGATGTCGCGATGCCTTTTGCGAGGGCATGTGAACCGAGTTTACGTGCCTTGGACGGCAGGACCTGTAGGACGGCTAACGCCCGTCCTAGCGACATGGACATCTTCCTCCGTCCTCGCCGATTTGTTGCGATAGGCGTAGTTGTTGTCGTTGACAACCAAGACGAGCAGGTGCCATGGTACCGAGCGCGTCCGCCACACCTAACCCCAAGGGTTTACCACTGCGAGAGTGAAATGCGCCGGCCGCTCCATAGCGAGAGCCCACGAGAATCCGTATTGCGACTCGGCTTCGAGTGTTGAGGCTTAGCCCCCCCCCCCCCCCCCCCCCCCCCCCATCCCCTCCCTCCCCGCCAACGGGAACCCCTCAGCTCCAATTCCATACTGAGTGTGATTCCTCCATCGATCGCCACCAGAAAATGTCCCAATTTTGAGGCCATAGCAAAAACGGCATCGACTTTGATGGATGCACGAGTCCGGAAAACCACACTATCGCGGGGGTGTCTATCGCTGCCGTTGGTGTAACGCATGTATGTGCGTGGCACGACGACTTAATACCGGGAATAGGACCTCGGTGCCGACTTTATCAGCAACTGCGACCCTCGCGCGCACCAGTGCGCGAAGCCGCGCTGCCGAAGGTATCGAGCTTGAAGATGGCAGGCGACGAGTTGGTGGTGCATGTCCTAAGTAGCTCCGTGGCCGGGAAAGTAGGGCTGACGGGCGATGCGACAGCACGTACTGAAACCTGGTGGTATCCCCGGGGGTCATCATACTTTCCCGCGGGCCCTTAACACCGTAAAACCGACCCCTCGGATCGACCAAACTTTCCCGCGACCCGTCCATACTTTCCCGCGACCCGCCCAAACATTACCGCGACCCGCCCATACATTACCGCGCTCACAGAAAGTCACACAGGTCGCCGCGTGAGCTCCCCTCCGCCCCCACATATAGCCGAGCTTTGCGGCCAGGACCAGCTTGCTGAGCTGTGAAGCTCTCTACGCGGCCTGGCTCGCGGGGTAGGCGCATGCCGATCGCGTCGCACTATTATCATCAGCGTCGCTCGATGTTAATAGTGCCATATATGGTCGTCCTTAATAAGTGGTCGTTCCTTAATAAGTGGTCGGCTCATCGTCTGTCATACTGCCACGTTCTAATATAATCGTCTCCGCCGTGGTGTGCGAGCCCAGGTATGTAGCCAGTCGTGATGGCGAGGGGCAGTGGAAGCAGTAGGTTGACGACGGGCGGCACGGCCGGAGCTCGTGGCGGTCAGTTCGGTGGCGTGCGGAAGAAGAAGACGAAGCAGCAGATGCAGGTGGGGCGACCGTTCGGACCGCGCTGTAATGTTTATCTGTCCTGCTTGATTGACGTCCGGCTCGGCACACTGCAACCGCGTCGCAGTTCTGCCTACTTCTAGCTCAGCTAGCTCGCGTTTGTTCCATTTACGTCGCCTGTCTGCGTCCCTGCTAACATAGATGGCAATAACATAGAAAATACAGGAAATACAGCACCATAACACTACATATAGGAAGTGCTAAGCCGCTAACATATGTCGCAGAACATGGTATATATGTATGTATATGTATATATGATTGTCACTGCATACATGGCCCAATGAACTTGGGAGTGACACAACTAGGTGTGCTTGTGACAGTTCATATGATGTAATATATGTATATGTATGCTTGGCAGCCGGACGGGTGCGTGTGGTAGTGCTACAGCAATCGTTACTTATGTATGTACTTGCTGCATCACACCGACGATGAATATATATGTATTGAATCATGAATCTTTGGTAATATTACAGGCACCCAGCAGGACACGGGTGTACAACAGGGTCAACACCAAGAATCTGACTCTGGTGATGTCCATGCTCGAAAAGGCTGAAGAGCTGACAATGCGCGGCTCGGCTGCTGCATATACGTCAATTGATGCCGTGATGGCTGCCGGAGGTGTCACCCAAGCAAAGCTGCGTCAGCAGGAGAAGGACGGCAGCTTGGGAAAAGGGCCTGGTCTCAAGACGTGGCCTGTGCCTGCGGCGCCCATCAAGTTTGAGACCATCAAGCACTATTGGTCAAAGCCAAAGGACATGGAACAACGCAGATACGTGCAAGTCATCCAGGCCGGCGGGGGCATCCGAGCCCCGGGCATGCCCCCACTCTGCCCTGAGGCAGAAAAGTTCATAGCTGATGTCGTCAGCACAATAATTCTGCGGGATGAGCCTCTGCATCATCGAGAGATCAAGAAGATGGCCAGAGCTGTATTCATTGAGTTAGGGTTGCAGGATGTGTGTGGGCTCGCCCCTACACCAAGGACACAAACATGGACAATTGGTACAAGGCATGGGTCCAGCGTTCAAACATCGAAGGCATTGATTTCTCGCACCGCAAGGGCTATTCCAAGGGTGCACAACGTGGCTATGCACTGACCAAAGACAATGTCAAATGGTTTCACGAGAATGTGAGGGCACCACATACATAACATCTGTTTCTTATTGTAGCTTGCTGAGGGCACATTGCTGTGTAGCTGCGGCTGTTGCCTAGGCTCTCTCAAATATAATGCAACACTAACTTTCACATTGTGGTAACGCAGCTTTGGCATCATACATAGATAGCGTTCTTGACTTATACCATATATATGGTGGTCTCTAGCTGTTGATTGCCCGCTAGCATCCAAGGCATAACATGGATATACATTCTAATTTAACATGTGATGTTCATGTTGTTGCATATATACAGGTCAAGTGGCCTGCTATGGAAAGCCTGCGCAAGCTCACAATTGAGTGGCACAGTGCAAAATATGGACCAGATGTCGAGATACCTCGACCCTTGCTAACATTTGATGTGGTCATCAACTACGATGAGACTGTGATAGACATCAACGTCCTGCTCACTCAATGTGCTGGCACAAAGAAAGGCTTTCTCACCCTGAATGGCTATAAATCTAACATCACAGTGCCTAAAGAGCGCGCGGAGCATGCCCCAGCCATCTTGGCTACCATCGGTGGGAACGCGCTGCCAATGATGCTAATATTTGCGCGGAGCAGTGTGCCTACAAAGCTGGCCAGGTGAACCCATGCCCCTCCTTCAGCATAGTTGCCCATATGATAAATATAAAATTGTGCATGATTGATGCACGTCAGCATGATGATGTATGTTGTGGTGCGTGTGTGTTAATATGCCGCTGTGCAGTGAGCTCCGTGGCGAGTTTGTTGCCGTTACCACCACCAGCAATGGCTGGGTTACTAACGACAAGAAGATAGCGTATCTCGAGTTTTTGCAGTGCCATGGTATTCTAGGCTGTGATCTGCGACCAAAACTGCTGACCTTTGGCAAGCGCAAACTCCCCGCCCAAATATATATGCGCGCGCTGGTTGGCGGTGCCTGCGTTTGCCGACATTATGACTCTGAGTCATTGCTGCTGCAGCATGTCGGTAATGGCTGCTTCTGCAAATCGTGTTGCATACCTCTGATAGTAAATATGTTTATTGATATTTGTGGCCGCCAGATGGGCATTTCACCAACATGACCGCAGAAGTCAGGGCACTCTGCCTGGCCAATAGAGACGAGGCCATTGCAGGCATCGCACACTCAACAGGAAACACACAGGGGGCGGATGCATCATATCACAGAATCATCCCCAAGCGTAAGCAACAAGGTCTCCTCGAGCATGAACAAGAGTGGCACCACGAGTACTCAAGGCAGCTCAATGAGGTGAAGGAGCGCATGGCAGAGCGCCAGAACACTGCATCGCATGGTTAAGCTAATTATCAATAAATGTGCTGAGCTGAAAACAGGTAGAGCTGAAAACAAAAAAAGGCCTTTTTATATTGATGATTGTTTGGAATGCAGCCATTCATAACCAGATGATGACTGGCCGCATGTCGGATACCGGGCTGCCGCGCATCATGGCTGGCATGGGTATGCAGGCGCAGCATATGCAGGGCATGCCCCGCTAGGGGCGGTACGGGAAGCACGGCATGCAGCAGCAGATGCCACAAGAGGTGAGCCGTCCCGCGCATAGTGTGCCCTAGCAGAACCGTATCGCTGCCCTGTGCAGCCGCGCCCTGGGAGACGGTAGCTGGACGCATGTCATCCTTACACCGTAGAAGTTGCATCCATGCCACACTGCCGGGGTCGTTGGCATCGGGTCGGCTGACGTGACCCACTCGAACAGCGCCAGCCCGCACCCGCGCCATCGCCCGCCGCACACCGCAGCCGCTGCCGTCGCCGGCCCTCCGGGACCACGTGTGCCTCTCCCACCTTGCCTGGGAGGCCGCAGTGGGGTCGCTATGGGCGGCCTGGGGAGGCAGGAGTGCTGGCTGTGAGCGCGGTAATGTATGGGCGGGTCGCGGTAATGTTTGGGCGGGTCGCGGGAAAGTATGGGCGTCCCGCGGGAAAGTTTGGATGCGTTTTGGGCCCGCGGGAAAGTATGATGACCCCCGGGGATACCGGCCATGAACAGGTTATTGAACAAAGACAGGCAGACCGTACGGGTTGCACTGGGACAGTTTAATTTTAACATTAGTGCTGGGAAACCACGCGTAAATAGGTTTATAACATTTCTGACATCAGTAGCAGATTTGAAATATACATGTCCAATTTATACAATTATTTATTAATTACACCAGGGCTTTAACAAATGCGCACTACAAACAGGACTAACAACAACTATGAAAGGTTGTACAATTTCTACAAGTACAGGTAGCTATTACTACCCACACCGCCCGTTGCCATGCGCTGTGTCATTTGATGATGATGTCGATGATGAGTATATATGTTGATGTCGATTTAACAGGCGACGACTGGCGCTAACTAACTCGGTTGTCTTTCCTATATACTGGAATGTGATCCGCGATCTGTGTACGTCTCTGCTGTCTTTCCTATATATCCTACTATATCAGCTGTCCAATACGGGAATGCGATCCGTGATCTGTGTACGCCTGGATCGTCGATATGGATTGAGTTGTACTACATGCGCCCTATATCCAAGCAGGGGTACTCAAATCGGCAATCTCCGCGTCTGCACGCGTCGCGCGTCGCCGCTACAGATCGGCTTGTTGGCGTGGCGGCGGATGGATGGATGGTGACCACTCCCCACTGGCTGGCTCGTCGCGCTGGTGCCGTCGCTACCAAATCGTACCCGACTGGCCTGCAGCGGCTACGCGTAAAACAGCCTCAAAGGCGTACCCATAGCTACTAGTCATACAAGCGACCGCGCGGCAGCTCTGGCTCACGGCGGGGATCTCGCACTGCGTGGGACGACACGCATGGGAGCTCCTGGGCGGTTGGGTCAGTTGCTTCCTACAGTCAGGGCAAGGCGCTTACGCCAACCAACCGGGACCTGGGCAACTGCGAGCCCGTGAGGATGAATCCGTCAAAGAAGATCGTTGTCTCTGACCGCCGGTGCGAGGACCCGCTGGCGCCAATCACGCCGAAGACAGCCAGCTATGTATCAAACACCAGGGAGAGCAAGTGGAGCAATCCTTTGTTCGAGTGCCCTGGGTAAGCACTCGCCGACCCCCGTTTCATCTATGCATCATAGGCGACACTTTTTTTTCGCCCCCGGGACAGGACTGGCACTTCTCGCTTGTCGTCTCCTGGCTTCATATGCCCCGAAATATTGCGCAAACTTCCCGTCCACAGACCTTACTCCGTATCCTTACGTGCTGCAAGGCCCGGGGCCTGCTGCGCGGCGCGCGTGCTCCCGTCCGCAGACATGAATAATCTACGAGCAAGGAGCGCAGGACTGTCGAAACGCGAGTATTCTTTTTCATGCATAGCACCAGCCAGGCCTACTAATACACGCATCGTACTGCCCGTAGTGTGCTCGTGTTTTGATTTTGAAATAGCTTACCGGAACTGCTTCCCTCAAAATTCAGGAAGCGCCCGAGAGGTAGCCACGCATCAGGAGCCGAGACCGTGGGGAGCAAGCTTGAGGGGGTCGAGGCAGAAGAGCTTCCGGGGCGGGAACGCGAGGTACAGGCGGCAGGCGAGTGGCAAGTCGTCGCCCTGAATCCCGAGTACGATCCCGGCACTCGCTCAGCTACCATCGGAGTCGGCAAACACACACGGAAGGCCACGGGCAAGGTGGGTCCGCCTATAAGGAGCACAACATTGTTAATGAGCAGATGACATAAAGATGTTTCCCCGGGGAAGAAACTGCCGGGCTAGGGGTAGGCAGGCAAACGGACAGTTGGATTGCTGCAGGTGGTGGTGCTTGTGGCCTTTGTGGGATTGCCTAACCCTGTTATGGGCGCTGGGTGGCGTGTTTCGTAGCAGGCGCTGGTGGACGAGGGTGAGTGCGTGATTCAGGTGGAGGCCGTGATGGAGTCGCTGGTGGCAGATACCGAGGACGTGCTGAACAAGCACGATGCCGACGCCGCCATGGTGCTGCAAGCGAAGGCTCCAAAGGCCCATCGTAGGAACCGGCGGCGAGGAAGAGCCCGCCTGCTGGCCGCTGCTGTCCTACCACTGGCGCTGCTTGTCAGCGGCCTGCTTTCCGTGAGAGGTGGCGCCCGTAAGGGGCCACACTCACCGGCAGGTCGTTCTGAGCAGCGCGCAGAGGGCAGCAGTCAAGCATCTCCCCGCACACCCATGGGCGCCTCTGTGGACGCCTCCCTGTGGACAAATATGGACGGCATGCAAGGCACATGGGTACCGGAGTCTATTTAGATTGACATGCGGGCAGCTTGAGGACTTTAGATCTGGAATAACATCCTGACGGAATTTTGCTGGGAGCACTACCGATAGTTTGCCTCCTGGGCTCAAATTACCACCACGTTATGGGATTGGAGGACTGTTTGAGTGGCAGGGCGTTCATGGAAGATGCCATGTCACTATCTGCTGTTCACTTCATCATGCAATTGTAGAATAAGGTATCTAGACTACCTGTAGTTATGAAGCTTCGGATGTAATAACGATGTAGCGACATTCCCTGTGTACCTTGTCTTGTCTACCTGTGTGACCAGGGGTTATCACACTGAGATCTGTAAATTGCCTTAGTTAAATGTAATCAATATAATCAATATAAGTATATCAATTACACTGGGTTATAATCAGGGTTATCACACCGATAAATGTAAATAGGTATAAGTATATAAACCATATTGGGTTATTATCAGGGTTATCAAAGTGATAAATATAAATTGCGTTACTTAAAGGCAGTTTATCTATATAATCAACATTTCTGTCCTTTATGACTGCACCGCCACAATACGCTCTGATGGGTATTTCAAAAGTACTACACGGTAAGTAGATAGCGAACGACGATGTAAATTCATGGTGCTGAGGACGAGTGTGAATGTATAGATGCGTGACGCAGGTTGCCGGAATGAGCGGCGCGACAAGAACTGCAGGTATGATAGGGCACTATCTCATAACCGGCATGCCTAGTTGCAAATTGCTTGTTACGGACCGTTTTCTCATCATCCCAACATATAATACCAGATATTGACCCTGGGTTTTCCCAGCTGTCAACCTGTGTGTTTGCGCATGTGCAATAACAGTGCACGGTTCGTCTTTTTTTTCAGGCCAGTTGGCCAGGAGGGAGGAAGGCATCCTGACTTGTTTTAGTGGCAGTTTCATAATAAAGCGCGAAATTAAGTTAGGTCAGGGCATGTCGTACATGCTAATTATGCACATTTGTAGTATAAGAATGATTTTAACTACCGCCGTATGACGGGCAACTTTCGGTTCACTTTTCAAACCACTGCAACCCGCAATATCAGCACCGCTTTTGGTCCAATCCTTACTTTTGGATTAACTATATATATGCAGGGCCGTACCATCAGCACGACATGGACTTCTGCAGTCAGAGCCGAGAGCGCAAGTCTTCTCCGAACAGATATGGAATTATGGATACGGCAGTCCCCGTAGAATTTGAAGTTTGAAATTGGTTATATTACGACCACTTCATTGATTTACATTCGCGCTCGGGCAAACCAGGCCAGCTAAATGTAAAGTCCCTTGTTCCTAACGGCAACGACCTGTCCGCATGAGAAGTCGTACCGGCACCGATAAGATCGGACTTGCTGCGAGGCATGTCTATAGCAGCAGCGCACTACCTGCGCTCATCGTTGTGGTAGGCGGCGGGTACTAGTACCCGTGCCGGCATAATCCCGAATGTACCCGTACCTGTATCCATCATCATGACAACACTGCTGGTTCGCCCGTCGTTGATTTCGCGAAAATTCAAGGGAGGGAGGGGGCGTAGGCACATTGCCAAAAAATGTGATTTAGCATTATTACAAGCTTTTGGGAGGGGCCAGAAAGCGAAAGGAGGCAAGCAGACCCGCGAAAATTAACGATGTGAGGGAAGGGCGGGTGTGGCTGTCGCGTCGCGATCCATGGTGGGTACGCCGCGACTAAGGAAGATGGGGACAGACAAGCCCCCTGGTGCTTTTACTTAAGCACACGACGAATCAGCATGCGGGAGAAGCGCTATCTGGGATGGCTGCGTCGGGAACCGCGCGCGGGGTGGTGCCGTACGGGCATACGGCGACTTCCGCCGGACGATGAAATTGCCGAGGCGCTGCTGGTCGATGCAGCTCCTCGGGCGGTACGGGCACGCCACGTGGACAGAGTAGCACCGTACCGAGCCTGCTAAGTAGACAAGGGTAGAGGAAACCCCAACTACAAGTAGTATTCACTTCATGGGAGGGAGCGAGCGCATGCACATTGCCGGACAATCTTGGACGGAGGCCGCGCGGGAGACCCGCGACCGTCCAAGAGAAAACGGTTGGCTACCGTCACACGGCGGGGCGTGCGAAGGGCGGGCGGGGAGAAGCGGATGATGTAGTCTGAAGTCAGCTCCGCACGGGCGGGGCTGCGGTAAGGGCAGCCCGACGAGCCAAGCGTGCAGTGGCGACCTGATGGCGCCTACCGGCTGCGTGCCCGGGCTGCGAAAGCAACGGGGCACAATATGCAGCGACGGCCCGATGGCGTCGATCAGGTGTGTGCCCGGGCTGCGAAAGCAACCGGGGCTCAAGGTGCAGTGGTGGCCCATTGGCACCGGCCGACTGCGTGCCCGGGCCGCAGAAGCGACCGGGGCACAGGATGCAGTGGCGGGCTGAGGGCGCTGGCCAGCTGCGTGCCCGGGCTGTGAAAGCAATCGGGGTAATACATGGGTGCAATGATGGCCCGATGGCGCCGACCAGCTTCGTGTCCGGGCCGCGGAAACGACCGGGGCACGGGTCGGAGCGGCGGCCCAATGATGGCGCCGACCAGCTGCGTTCCCGGACTGCAAAAGCAACCGGAGCACATTGTGCAGTGGCGGCCCAATGGCGCCGACCAGCTGCGTGCTACAGCGGAAGCGACCAGGGGCATGTGGCGCAATGGCGGCCCGTTGGCGCCGACCAGCCTCTTGCCCGGGCCGCGGAAGCGACCAGAGGCACATGGTGCAGCGGCGGCCCGATGATGTTGCCGAGCAGAAGCGGGCGGAGCACAGAGTGAAGTAGCGGCCCGATGATGTCGTTGACCAGCTCCGTGGCCCGACCGCGGAAGCGACCCGAGAACACGATGCAACGGCGGCTTGACGATGCCAGCCAGCTGCGCGCAGTAGCGGCACGATGGCGCCAGATGCCTGCGTGGGGGCCGGAGGCGGCACACGGCTGTGGTTTGTCGGTACCGACCAGTTGCGAGCGTGTGGCTGCGGGCAGCCCCGGTGCGGCGCGTTGAAGCCGCATGTCCCACCGGCGCTTGGGTCGTCCCTGCCCGGAAATGGCGGTCTTCTTTGCCAGAGCACCGAAGGCCAGCGGCACCGGGGGGCTCTTGTCAAGAGCGCTTGCCCCGAACCAGTCAAACGGTTGCAATTGTCCGTGCGCGACACTGATTGTCGGCTCGAGGAGCCGGTGCACGGTGCCCTCTGGTCGATCGTCGACCGCTTGCCGACCAACGAGACATGTCCTCGAGCGGGGTGCGGGAAATCACTTCTGAGTGGCTTGTATACTAAAGATCTTGCATGTCACGAAGACACGAGCTCTGTCGTGGCGCGACCCCATGGTGGGTGCGCCACGACAAATGAAGATATGGGGACAGACAAGTAGCCCATTGG
This sequence comes from Tetraselmis striata, assembly GCA_006384855.1. NCBI lineage: Eukaryota > Viridiplantae > Chlorophyta > Chlorodendrophyceae > Chlorodendrales > Chlorodendraceae > Tetraselmis > Tetraselmis striata. Next base: position 148,281 of record VCJN01001211.1, on the reverse strand, counting down.
TGCTTTTAAGCACACGACGAATCATCATGGGGGAGCGGCGCTACCCGGGATGGTGACGTCGGGAACCGCGCGCGGGGTGGTGCCGTATGGGAGCACGGCAACCTCCGCCGGACGATGAAATTGCCGATGGGCTGTTGGGTCGATGCAGCTCCTCGGGGGGTACGGGCACGCCACGTGGACAGAGTAGCACCGTAATGGTGCCGTGCTGAACCTGCTAATAAGTAGACGCCACGAGATGCAGCGCGATGTCCTGGATTATCATCTTTCATTCAAGCGGGCCAAGGCTCCCAAGGTTTCTCTCCCTCTAAGCCATGCAAGGGCATGGTTTCACCTCTTTTTGTCCGACGCTAGTGGCAGGCTTGAGCATATTCCTAACTTGTCTGGCGGACAAGCGCAAGGCCATCTACCGTGCTGGATGAGGAAGTCCCGAGTCTACAAGTTGTATATTGCCGACTGCAAGGATTAGAACAATGAGTGTTTCATTTCCCTCTATCACTAGGCATGTAACTTGTACTACTACTTGGTAGTTTGCTTTAGTCGGCAGAAAACTGACATTGCACGGTATCACCAACTTGATTTAGGGAAGCCCGCATCCATTTCGTCCTTCCGCCGAGCGTGGCTTCAATTCTTTCTTTCAAGTGAAGGTTCCAAAGACCAAGTGTTTCACCAAATGCATCGCGTGTGCCACTTCCACCAAGATTTTGCGGTACGGCGACAATCCTCACTCCATGTATGTTGGTTAAGCAAAGGTTCTAGCTCGAAATCACTATCTTTGAATGCGGTAACGAACCTACGGGATTGATAACGCAAACACACTACCTAGATCCCGTCGACAGAGCCGTCGTTGAGCGCGTGCAAGAGCAACATCGGGAGATGAGGGTCCTGCACGATAGGCATTTCGTCGAAGTGGCCTTGCTTGCAATACTCCCGCCAAAACATGGACCTCTTTGTTTGCGAGATCCATGGCATGGATCAAGACAAGACCTGTCTTCCTCATCTTGTGCCATGGGACATGGATGTAGAGAAGAAGAACCTCATGCAATGTCATCCGACATGCTGCATCAAGTAGAACGGGAGCCGGATGATGTGTGCTACTTTTTCGACTGCTTCCCTCATGACACAATTATAGCAACACCATCACCGTCATGTACAAGACTGTCAAGAAGGACATGGGGAGGCGTGGCTAGGCATTGGACACTGTGTGGTTCCAGCTCGACAACACATGCCGGGAGAACAAGAACAAGTACGTCATGTGTTTTTGCCAATGGCTCGTGCACATGGGTTTTTGCAAAGAAGTCCGTCACTCTCTTGTTCCTTCCAATAGGGTAAGCCCCCTCCCCCCTCCCCCCCCCTCCCCCCTCAACAAATTAAACATTGTGTTGACTTCTTAAGGCGGTCCAAAACGACGTGTCCATGAGTCGCCATGCGGGTGCTTACTATGTTGCACGACACAATTTTGGAATTTCCCGGCGCACCCACAAGCGTGTGGACCAGGTCTTCGCGAAATTCTCCGTGTAGCTTGACGACTACGCCGCATTCACCAAGGCTCAGATCTTGCACGAGCTTCGTCAAGCCTTCACACCGACATGCAACTTCATGGAGCTTGAGGGAGTGTTCGACATCAAGGTTTGGCGTGGCAACTATCTTCCACGACAAGGTCAGATGCTGAACATGATGAGGGTGACTTCTAACATGTTCGTCATCAAGCAGTCGGAGGCAGTGGTCGGAAGTGTACACCGCGCTCTCTTTTGCAGCCGTTGGTCCGATACCGCGGAGCATGGGCCCGAGTTCATCCTTCCCGGCGTCCCCGACGGCACCCCGGCGTACGTAACTTGCGTCTCGCCCCCTCTACCAGCACTCCAACGCTGGCCTAGGCAAGGCCTTTGTTGAGATGGAGAAAGAGATAATATTGGAAGGCTGCAGACATGTGGCACTTCTCCTCGGATGAGAGGCGAGATGATTGGGAGGAGGAATTTGCTCGCTCCGTGGATTGGAGACGAGGGATCGCTCTCAATTCCTGGCGTTTTTGCCCGAATCTACCACAGAGCTTGACACCTTGCTAGCCGCCTTGATACCTGGCAGAGGTCCTGACGCCGATGATCCCATGTCGGCACGTATGCGTTCCCTGCCTAGCTAGGACTATGCTAGATATGCCAAGGCATGGCGCGCAGGTACGCCGACCTTCAAAAGGAGATTCGGGTCTTGACGTACACCCCCATCACCATCAACACCCCCACTCAAAGCCGGAAGCGCCAGCGGGGGGCGCAAGCGGCAAGAACAACGGCTGAGAACGCGGACGAGGCGGAGTGAGAGGAAGGTAAGGCTTTCATGAGAGGGGTCAGGAGGTCACAGTCCCGGTAGAAAATGAGGACACTACCCGTCACGAGTTTGACACCCGTGATTTCGGGAATCTTCTCGTTATGGACAACAACACCGACAACCCGGACCCTTACCGCAAGGAGGGTTTTCTCAACGATTGGGAGAACAAGTACCTTATGACCTACGCGAGGTACCGATATGACGTCCAAGATTCGGACGGCTTGCCCGAGGACCACACCGAAGTTGACGAGTTGGACGTAACAATGTGCGAGCCGTGGTTGTCGACTCCGCATGGGACGCCCGTTATACTGCTCACCGTTGCCATCGCGGTGGCGCCCTACAGAGTTGCAACCGGGAACCAAACTCATCTTGGGAGGCCGTAAAGAAGATGAAATGGTTGCCTATCACAAGCATGCCTCTATCGCTCTTCAGATAGCGTTTCCCCTACGTCCGTTGGACTGCCCGCCAGTGCCATCACGACTGTCGTGGCAAGCATCAAGCTAGCTGCCGTGACAAGCATGAAGGGCGTATCGGACATCAAGGACTCCAGACACAAGAACCTTGTAGTGCGCCGGCCCGCCTTAATTTGCAGAGCTTCGACACAACATGCAATTGCAGGAAGAGGCAAACATGGAGTGCGGTGCTTCGTTGCGTCCCTCTACGGCATGAGGCACATAAAGGCCACTTATGAGCTTGCAAGACTCCGTGCCACGCTCAACATCCATAAAGTCGATGTCGACAACCAACGCGCATGTGGCTCAACGACCACCGCTTCAACGCAGACGAGGAGAAGGGCGTTTAGGATATGTTGACAACATAATGATAAAGCTGCGGTACGTATATGTAGGGGCCGTGGGGGGGGGGGGGGGCGGAACGGCAAGTATGCGACTGTTGGCTACTCACTCACTCCTGCCGGCGTTAAGACAATGCGATTTGAGCACTGTAACTGTTAGACACTTCAAGTATTTATCCTCGCACGCCTGCCCGCCACAATCACACGCCGTCAAAACAATGAAATGATGGGGTGGCGCGCGTCCAAACAATGGCGGTCATTTCTTGCATCCGTATAGCGCAAAGCCCAATTTTGCACGTTTTGAGCGGAAAAACAAGCACACAATAATGGGATTGAGTGCAATTCTCGTTTGAGATTGCTAGCGGGTGAAAACAAGCGCACAATGGAATTGACATCGTTTGAGATTGAATGCAAATCATCACTCCAAAACATGCGTTCTAATAATTATTGCAAAATTGCCCAACAGACAAGCGGTACTTTCACAAGTGAAAGACCCAACGTTTATTTTGAATGAATATGTTCTGCGAGACGAGGCCATGTCCAACGCTAGCGGCGCGGTCTCACAGCGCGCCACAACACGCGCTAAGGCAGAAGTTACGATCGTCAAACGAAACGTCCGGGATCGTAGAATCGTACCGAACACACCCGGATACCCCGGCTGTAGGAAATGGGACGCGCAACCCCCCAAGTTACGATCGTCAGACGAAGCGGTCTCGCGCCCTATAACTTCGTCGGAGAATGGTCGGAGGAGTGATTTCCTACAGCCGTCAGCCGTTTCGTCGGAGATCTCCGACGAAAGCCATTTCCTCCGACGAAAGACATCAGGTGAGCCCATCATGCGCGATCGCGCGTCCTCGACCCCCCGCCCCCCCTCCGGCCCCTCGCAGCTTCTGTACCACCGCCGTCCGTCCCGAAGCGTGCCAACACGTCCGCATTTCTCGGTGCAGGCGACGCACCGGCTGCCCCCCCCCCCCCCCCCCCCCCCCCCACCCGCGGTCAAGGTATTGACACGTGTGCTGACTGCGCGCAGTCAGGTCAACGAGGCGTCACGTCGTAGCTCCCACTATGCCAGCGCCACACACCACCGACTCCGCCACTGCTCCTTCCTCCTTCATTGCCCTGGTCGACGAGGCTTGTGCGCGGATGGTTGAGTCGCCTCCTGCAGTCGCTGCGGGCGATGTTGCCCGTGATGCTGTTGAGAATGCCTTCTGGGACGACAACGACGACGTGGGCGAGGGCGAGACCGACGCTGACGACGCCATCGCCGACGCCTCACCAGCCCTTATCTCCCCGGAAGTTGAATCTGCGTGTGAAGACGGCATCGGTGATGGCGAGGGCGCAGCTGCGCCGACGGTCAAAGCCAACTCGAAGTGGGCGCTGGGGGAGGTGCTAGTCGCCGTCCGCTGCGTCTTGGCCGCCAATCGCTCCAAGTCCACGCAGACAGTCCTCAAGCGCGCCAAGCTCGCACGGTCTTTCTACAACAAGTTTGCTTCGGACGTCGTGGCCCTTGGTATCTGGACCCCTGGGAAGGATGGTCACCCGACTATCGAGGAGTCTTACGAGCGTCGCACCTCCTTTACCGAGTCAGGCAAGAATAAGGGCAAGAGCCCTCTGTTCACCAAGCATGCCGAGATCGTGAAGATTGTGCAGAACGAGATCCTGCCTATCTTGCGCCGACACCTCGGCCCCGACGAGAAGCCACCAAGCGGCAAGACATGGGCAGACGTGCAAAGCGCTGCCAAGCTCGAGTATTGGGAGCACTTCAGCTCGTCCAGGGCCCGCGTGCGGGGCAAGCCGATCCCTACCGCTTGGACCGAGCCCGCCTGGGAGTGCTTTGTTCTATTCGGCCAGCCGCCCAACGGCAAGAACATTGGCGAGTTCTGCCTCGGTGGTACACCCCCCACCGGCGCAGGTCCAGCCACAGGCCGCGCCACTCAACGTGAGCTTGAGAACAGCCGCAAGAGGACTCGTCGTGAGGGGGAGCGGACTGAGGCCGCTTACAACCTTGTGGCACAGCATTTCGGGGAGCAGAAGAAGGCATCCAACTCTACTGCCTCCGCACTTTCCAAGAACAACAAGATATGGACTGCACAACTCCTGCTGAAGCACGGCAATGAGCAACAGAGGGACAAGGCGATGCAGATCCTCATGAAAAATTTGGAAGAAGAGGATGAGGCTCCTACCGCCCCCCAGCAAGCCAACCCGGCCCCTGTGGATTACAGCTCTCCTGCTCCGTCTGACTACAACCCTGCCACTGTAGGACAGATGCTGCAGGACAAGGCTGCTGCCGGGCCACCAACTTTGTTTCTAGAATAGTCAGCATAGCCCCCCGCACCCCCCCCCCCCCCCCCCCCCCCCAAATAGGAAATAATGTCACAGAGGCATCATCCATTACACCTTCCCTACCCTAAGTATATGTAGACACGTTTCACAGAGTATCATGCCATGGCCCTGGGCAGCCATTCACAGGCCTGTCACACACTGGCCTGCAGACGCTGGCATGCTTCAGCTTGCATAATATCTTCTTTTTAATCATGTAGCTGATATGCTCAGCTATGGCTTCCTGCCTACTGGTGTAGTCCTCATCCTGCTCTACCTCCTCTGCTGATGCTGGCTGCCGACCTACTATACTCAGATCTGTACCGACATGGACAGGCATACGCGCTGTCCACTTGATGAGCTGCTCAGCTACGGTAAATCTGGTGCGCACGTCGGCGGCACCTACATCCGAATCGACGAGGTCAGTTGGCAGATCCTCCGGGTTAGCGTCCATCCGCATTTGCTCATTGATCATTTCCACCGCCGCAGATGCTGTCCCCCCGATGGCGTCCAACTCCAGCGGCTCCCAGTCATCATCACGCTCCCCGATTGTGTTGAGACCATCGTACTGCGACAACATGTTGTGCAGTGTTGAGCACGACCAGAACATGTCGTCCAGTTGTTCTTTGGTTGACACATTCGAAGGGACCTGTGACACAGGGGCGGATTAGCACAGCCTATATACTCCATCATATGGCGCACAGCATTTGCGGCATATGTATATACATATGCACATGGGCTGCCATCACCAACGCATCCCACACACACACACACACATATAATCACAGAGCGCTGCCAGCCGGAGGCAGCGCCTGCCAGTATGTAGTCAGGCGCTGAGCAGCGCACACATGTAAATATTATCACACAGCGCACAGCACAGCGTGAGCGGCATATGTACATATGCATACGTGCTGCCATCACCGACGCATCCCCCCCCCCCACACACACACACACATATAATCACAGAGCGCTGCCAGCCGGAGGCAGCGCCTGCCAGTATGTAGCCAGGCGCTGAGCAGCGCACACATGTAAATATTATCACACAGCGCACAACACAGCGTGAGCGGCATATGTACATATGCATACGGGCTGCCAGTTATCGGGTGTACCACTTGCCGTTATAAAAGTCGCGCTGCCTCTTTTCTTCCCGCGACCCATCTTCAGAGGCTTCCTGGTAGGGGCGGCGCGCTACCTCCAAGGGTCCACGCGCTGTGCCCCGCCGCCCGCCTTGTCGGCGCCCGCCGCCATCCTCCGGAACGACGAAGTAGTCCATGGGGTCGAAGTCATCGTCCGGGTCGCCCCATTGCAGATCTGGCGCCCCCAGCAGCAGAATACTGCAGAGGCGCCGAGAGAGATCATTGGCAGTCTCCTCCTCTTCGGCGACTATTTGCGCGATCGTGACCGGATCCAAAACCCCCATCTCGTCCGATTCCGCATCCGAGTCGGCGGAGTGGGCGAACATGTCGTGCTATACGCTGCGGCGGGGCGTGGTTGAAGCAGAGCGGGAGTGGGCAGAGGCTCGCTGAGTCGTGTGGGTCGAGGCACAATGGATGATTGATGCCCGCAGAGCCCCGGGCTCCCGTTCGAATTCGGCTGACAAGCGCGCGCCCCCCGCCCGTATCGTTTGACGATCGTAACTTGGCGCGAATACCGGCGCCGCTTCCTCCAGGGAAACGGCTTGAATGGTCGAAGATCTCCTACATTCCTCCGATGGGCGCGCGCATCGCGCCCCTTTCGTTTGACGATCGTAACTTCTGCCTAATGCGGTACCTGTGATGTGCTACGGGTAATTGGTCGAGGAGTTTCTTAGTTGGCAAAACCTTTCACAGTTGAAGTTAGTTCTGTTTGTAGTGCGCTTTTGTGAAAGCCCTTATGTAATAAAAAAAAGTTTCTTAGTTGGTGTGTGTCAAAGGGAGGAACTCGAACACGGCGTTGAGTTGCTCTGGAGTTAGGGAGGGCGGATGCGTGGTGCGCATGCCATCCGAACCTTGTCGCCGTTCGATGCATGGTCCCTCCTCCCCCACGCGGTGACGCGATGGCGCGATGACGATTTTCATGTCACACGCCGTCCTAAATGGCATGTTCGCGTGCGACAAATCCATGGTGCGCATCATTGCGTTCAGCATCGTGTCATCGGCAGTACACGGTACCCGTATATAGGAAAACGTCCCACCGATATGATGATGACGACATGGTGATGACGATGATACCGCTGTACGTATAGAACGAATCTAAGCGTTATTGTGGTGAAAAGTGTCCGACACTACGTGCACTTATCGAATAATGCCTTCGGACGTCTTGTTTTTTGCAGTGCTACCACGGGTCACCCCTGGTGACCAGGTGACCCCTACCAGGTGACCCCTGGTGCTACGTACCCCTGGAGTATTGCAACTTACCAACAATTCTGAAGTGTAGTGTAATGATTCGTGCTGTACCGGCAGCGGGAAATTGACAATAAAGCGGAAACAATGGCATTCCTACCTACATGCGTCCAGACGCCCAGACTCCGAGCCGCTGCCCACCCGCTGTCACACTCGCAGCAACGACCTCGCACCGTGTGCTCGAATCGCTACTCGTAGACAAAAGCACCCATGAGCGCTCAGTCGGCGAAGATGCCTCCATCGAAGGAGACCCCGTCCGTGAAACTGGGTCGAAAGGACCCGGAGCAGCCGCCGCCGTCGCCGATCACGCCAGATATGACAAGCAGCGCACCCGCAGCTGCAACCACGTCCCGGAACAAGAGGAGCAGCCCCTTGGGTTTTAGCAAAAAGTGCGCCTGGCTGCGCCCTATCTATACCGGTGCCCTGTTGCTATGGATACGCGGAAGGCATCCACCGACCATCGACGTGGCGATTCTCTCTGTGGCAAAACCGCACTCCCAGGGCTCCGAGTAGTTGGGCGATGTTTCCGTCCGCCCGCATGCACAACTTGGCGCCCAGTGCTTGAAAGGATATCTAGATACCTTAACATTGAAGGCAAACTTTTGCATATATATGAAGCCTCTGGGATTCCGCCTCGCCCAAGTACTAAGGCAATTCTCGCTGCCTCTCAGGAACCAAAAGCTTGCCAGCAAGGTAGCACAGGTCGAGAGCCTGGAGAGTGAGCTCGCGGATGCCAAAGCGCAGATTGCGGCCCATGTTGAGGAGATCAGCACGCTCCGGGCAGAGCTGGAGCGTCAGACAGAGGAGGCAGGCGAGTGGCAGATCCAGGCCCTGAACCTGGAAAACGAGAATGCCAGCATGAGCTCAACCATTGACGCCATGACACACAACCGCAAGGCCAAAGATCAGGTGCGAGCGCTTGGCGTGAGCAAACACCTTTTTTTGCAAGCACACGTGCGACACAGCCCACCCAAAAATTGCACCAGGAGTCTGACAGGAGATGATAGAAGTAGGTGATAGGATTTGCTATGGGTGGGCAGGGTCATTCCCGGCCTGCACTGATGTGGCGCCTGGATGCCGGTTTCCCTGGCAGGCGCTGATGGACATGGGAGAGCGTATGATCGAGATGGAGACCAAGATGGACGCTTTGGTGGCGGAGAGAGATGCCGCACTGAAGAGTGCCAAGCCTGTATCGCCAGTTCCACGCGCCAAAAGTGAGAAGGTCCAGCGCCCTGCACGGCGACAGTCTGGCAGAGCCCGGCTTCTGGCCGCCGCCGCAGTTCCATTGACACTGCTTGCCGGCGGGTTGGGTTTTGCAATGGTGGCCGCCCTGAAGCCAATGCCAGCACTGGCCTGAACAAGATGCAGGGAGCAGCAGGCGCAACCGCGACTGCACAACCAAGGACGATTCCATGCTTGGGGACCTGGGTGCCTGAGTCCAGCAAGGTCTGCGAGCGAGATTGAGGGGTGCAGATTACTAATACTCATGGACGGCAGCAGGGCGCACGTCATTAAGTCACCAGTGGACTATTGCGGATGGGAGAGAATAGGCCAGGCAATGTGGCTGGCAGTTGAGGGTGCTATTCTGCCGAGTTGTGGTGCCCTCACACGTGATGATGAAGAGTGCAAATATATTCTATCTGCAGAGTTTGTGATGTAATGCTTTTTTCCACAATTGCAATGCAGTTCTTGACATCGGTGCATAAAGTGATTGACAAGAAATTATCACGCCGTAGCTCACAGCGGTGCATGCATTGCCCTTGCCGGGAGCAACTCGCCAGACACTGTTGATGTCGGCCAATAGAGGGCGAGAGAAACATGTGCAACAGTATTTTGTGTCCCTGGGTTCCATCAGCCTCGAGGTCGTGCGGCGCTCAGCGAGTAAAACATATGCAATGCTACGCAGGGAGGGGATGGTAGTAGGTACGGCAGAATATTTGCTTCCAACACACTACTTGATGGGCCTGGGGCCTGTTGAATGCCTCGAAACCACTCCTTATGCAAAGCAGCCCCTAGGTGGTCGATGAGGTGAGGCTTGCCAGGGCAGGCACATGTGGGGTACTGGTGCAGCCAATGGGAGTTTCAAGCATATAAACGCGATGCCCCCCCTTATGGATCAAGCCAGCCTTACTATCATGCATTGCGCCCAATCTGCAATCTGCAGCCCAGCATTCATTGCGGACTAATGTGACACTGGGACACAACCCTGCCGGAAAATACACAGGGGAAACAGCCCTGTGATACTCCAAACCATGCATGGCTAGGTGCACATGGCTGAAAGTGTTCCAAGCGAGTGACAAGGCAGCCCTTATTTAGTTTAAGATATATACACACTATACATAGATAAAAATTGCAGGATGCCAGACGTCATGTACAAGGGAGGCGCAGAGCAGGGAGTCTCATCTTTACGCGGTATTACATAACGAACCTTTGACCCCAAGCTGGGTACAGGCTCGAAAATATTGTGTCTCGAGGAAATATACATACATATCAGGCAGCGCTAGCAATCCGCAGGCTGCTACATTGCTTAGGGTGGGTCTCACGCCACGTCCTCCACTGTCAGGCGAATGTCTGTGCAGAATCCACTGCTGGCACAGCGCACGCAGCCGCTGATGTACTTGCAGTCTTTGTCCCTGGAGCAGGCAGGCCCGTGCTGCATGGGGATGCACTCTTCGGCAGGAGATGGGCGCGGGCGTGGGGGGCCTCCGTCGCCGCAGACGTCGTCAAAGTCTTCTACCTCCGCCAGGTGCCACTTGCCGTTGTCATTGCTGCACGCAGACAGCTCAATCTGCTGTCCGTAGCCATTGTCCACAGAGAACACAGGGTAGCCCGCGTCCCGCAGGGCGTCCGCGATCTTGTCCACCGAAGAGGCGCCGTCGCTCTTGGCATCTGCCATCACATCCAGGGGGTCCCAGGCCAGGCCGCACACAGTGGCCAGGAACTCCGTGGCGTTGTTGACGCCGGTGCACATGCCATGCTTGCCCCATTCATGGGTCACGAACTGGTACTCCTGGGCGTATGCCTTCTTGCGGTGGTGCTCCGGCATCTCCGTGTCGTAGCAGCTAAGCTTTTGGTGGTGCTTCCAATCAAACTCCGGTGGCTTCTTGGACCTGTTAAGTGAAGTGAAAAGTTGTTTGAAGAGGAGATCGAGATATCACATGGCTCACAGGGGCCATCGGCTACAATCATTTACGTGACGCAGCAGCAGCCACGGAGAAGCATGTCAAAGACTCGTAAGCATTCAATGTGTCTTTTTCAATCCGAGGTTGGCTGACCAGGTGGCCGAACTCACTGGCGCAGAAGCCGGTTCACATTTTCATGAAGGCAAGATATCGGGATAAAATGGGGGCACTCACTCGGGAGTGAGGCAGGCCGAATTGCCATACGGTGGCACCTGTGGCCAGAGACCATGGATAACAGGCAAGTCGTGTTCGTAGTACCCTTCTCCAAAGCCCGTTTCGAGCGTCAGTACGCCGCAGGCGGGAGCGGAGCCGCAGTCCATGTACGAGTTGGGAGATTGTATCAGCGGGAGCTGAGCCAGCTCTCGGCTCGCAGCGAGTACCAGGAGACACATAAGAACGGGGAACGTCAGCAGAGTACCGGGGCCCATATTGCCCATGTCGTGACCGTGAGGCTCAAGTCGTCGCGGTCGGTGGGCCGCTTGCTATCTCCTGCAGCAGGGGATGAGCAGCAACCACCGCCGGTGCCTGTTCAGTCCATCGTTCGGTTTGGCACACATCGACATAGCGACAGCCCTGGAAAATATGAGTACACAGGAAGGCGCGTGTTCGCTCGGGACGCGGCGTAGATATTCATTGCAGCAGGCTAAGAAGAACCGAGTCATCAAAGCGTACCCGGTACGCTGTAGTATCGCCCCGCCTGACACATACCAACCCCGTCGCTGGCTACTATTTCACACACACGCAGGCAGGCCTCGCGAAAACGTACCTGGCTGGACCTGTCAAGCAGTTTGGCACGCAACCAGCCCCGCTGCTTCGGCAGACTACAGATGGTTGAGCTCTGGCCCCGTAGATCATGAGGAAATAGCGCTACAGTTCCAGCATTTGCTGTTTTACTGAACTTTTTGGTTTTCGAGCAGGTGTTACCAGACACGCACAGTATCGTGGACTGGGCGGTGAGCTCAGATGATGAGTGTAGCAACTATTATATAACATCAGGAGTATTGCTCTACCTACCAGAGACAGGTATCCGTGGTCTAAGTAATCCTAGCATTAAAGTGCAGTAAAGTGGCAGCGAGGCGGATCGACAGCATCTAATTACCCGATATACAGACGGGTATATCACGAGTTAAGAACGACCTCAATGAGTGTCGTCGTAGTACACCCATACCGTGACTTGGGCGTAAACTATTACTTCGCGAGAAGCCCGATGCGATGTAAAGTACTCATTCCAAAGGTGGTAGTACACAGCATGTATTGATATAGGACGTACAAACACAACAAATAGGTAGAAATAATACGACATATCACCTATATCTATATCAATATATCTTCGCGACGATGTACATACGGTAGTATATGTGTAAAATACACCCATCTGCAAGCAGCCGCCCGACACGGACGGCAGTCACGGCTGCGATTACTTCTTAATGGATGTGTTTTGTTTCAAAGATCGATTCGTGTGATGTTCGCATACTCTGGAATATTCGCATACAGAATAAACAAATGCGGCATCTTATCCGGTTATCCCCGGGATCACAAGTATGTGGTCGATTCGATTTGCCCAGTCAGCTCCGCTGTTTGTCAGGTCATCTGGTGAGTCAGCTGGAGCACTAAAGCGTGCCAAAAAATGGGGCGATGCAATAATACCGCGGTTTACCGGTAAGGAATAATCTTTATTGGTCCTGCTTATATAGATATATATCTATCGCGGGCTGCGTAAATGCTCCGCGTACAATAACAAAAATCATAATGGGAACCTTCCTGTGATAGATGCATTAATCCTTGTAGGACAGACGTCATTATTAGCGACCGTATGTCAAAAAATATTTCCATCACACTGATGACTGATCATGTGCTGATCGCCGCATTCCAATCGCAACTTTGCCCGTGTGTGAAACCCATGCATGGCCGATTATTGTCCAGTAGTGTGGGACTGGAAGGTCAGTGCTGGCGATGGCAGTCATCTCAATAGTACAGTGTTGACACATACCGTACATGCACCCAGTAATCATTTACAGGACGTCCCGTCATATACGCCACATACAGTAGTTAAAAATGTTTTGTATATTTTTTAAGTACATATAATTATACATCATGTACATTTTTTTCAATGCATACACATGTTGCTATATACATGCATATGTGTATATACATAAACACAGTCACTGCTACATAAATACTCAGTGTACATCTGCAACGACTGCTGGGTGGCTTTGATGTATGCATACACGGGTGATACGGTACTTGCATATGTCAATCTTCACGGTCTTGTCATTGTTTGTGACGTTGACACTCATCAGTGTGGTACAGGCAGCATGCATTCTCATTCACTGCAACCAATCCCTGCATCGGCGCTCCGGTATTCGGGGTTGGTGTGTCAAATGGTTACACATCCGTAACAAGGTAGCAAGGGCGTTAATTGATATGACCAGTAGGCCTGGGTGCTGTAGGCGAAGTGAATGGTGTGACACAGTTCTGCCACAATATCATCTGGCTAGTGGCGCTTGCACCTGATGTATGCGTCCTTGTACATGCATCTGCCAACAGCACCCCATCCGCTGCAGGCGACACAGCGTTCTTGAAGCCGATCCCGGCAGCGGTCCCTCTATCTGTGTTGTGTGCCATGTTGCCTGCGGCATTTTCCGCTATGGAGAGAGTCCCCAGGTGCATTGAGATGCATTTGGGCGTAGAAACTTATAATGGGTTACTGAGATTATGGGATTTTACGATCAGTTGCAGGGCATTGCTACATGCCCGCATATGTTGAATTACGGCATCTTTTACAAGCTACTTGGATCATCAATCGCCCTCATTCTGCTTGACTAAGATTGGTTCTGTGGATAGGGTATCCGGGTGGGTGGGTGCTACCGGAGACGTGGGATCGTCTGTGGACTGAGAATATCGTGTTGCCCATTTCAGCTGCTAGAGGACGACAACCCCGCGGCGCTACAGCTTGGCGACCTCGGCCGCAAGCAGCTGGCGGCGGTGAGCATCCAGGGCAGCCTTGCTCTGCTTGGTTTCACCCTCGAGCTGCGCCAGATCCTGGTCGATGCGGCCAGACAGCCAGCCATGCACCCAGCGCCGGCCCTCCTCAATCGTCTGCTTGAATTCCTGCATCTGGCGGATGTTGGCCTGGATCTTGCGCCCCGCGATGGCATCCGACACCACGTTGTCAAATACCAACTGCAGTGCGAATCGCAGCTGCTGTATTTCTGCAAGCTTGATATTGGGGATGGCGGGCAGAATCGTCTTGGCCTGTATCACGTTTGCCTTTGCGTGGTTACACAGCTCCTCCGCCATTGCAATGTTGCGCTTCTTAGCGAGTTCCTGCGATCTCCAGCAGATTGCTTAGGGATTATGTGTTGTGCTATGGATGAGCAGCAGTCATGGGGAGACATGGGCGCGCACCATCATCAGGTTGCCACCGCCTCCGCCGGGCCCAGGGCTCATGATGTTGCCAACCTGGTCCATGCGGTTGACGCCCATCGCTCGCTGCAGAAACTGCATACCGTCCGTGACCTGCTTGGCGGCGTTGGCGAGCAGCTCATCTGCCTGGCTGTATGTCCGCTTGTACTCCCTCACCTGATGCAGCTGCGGGCCAAGATCCAGGTAGGCGCGCTTCAGCTGCTGCTCCGCGTCGTCCCTGATGGTGCCGGCGTCAAAGAGGCCCTCCACCAGCGCCATCTCTGACTGCCGGCAGCCCTGGAGCTCGCCCACCCGGGCCTGCATCGCCCGAAGCTCTGCATCCGTGGACGCCAGATCCTTCCGTGCCTGCTCCAGCTGCGCAATCTTTTCCTTTTCCTTCTTCTTTGCAGCCTCCAGCTCCTCAGCGCGCTTCTGCACGTTGGCCTCATGCTTGCCGCTGCACATCGCAAAGAGCTTGCCGCAATAGAACCCCGACTCCGCCGCCTCAGACGCCTTGGCCGCATTTGCCCCCTCCTTGTGCAGTTTCTCCAGCACCACCTGCCAAGCGGGCATCACACCGCTGCGTCAAAACAGCTGCTGCTACTCCGTGCACTTGACAAGCACCCACCGCCATGCATGCCCATGATGAACGCAGACCAGATGATACATACAGCGGGCGTGCTATAGTGGCGAGGGAGGAGAGCGAAGTGCTGCCAGGGAAGGAGAGAAGGGTGCTGGGAAGGGGTAGGAGTATGGGGGGCTTTGCTCACAGAGTGCAGGCACTTGTGCCGTGAAACCCTTGAAGTGCTGCTTCGCTCACCTTTTCTGCGGCCAGGTACTGCTGGATGCTGACGAGCTTTGCGCCGGTGCGGCTGACAGCTGTCTCCACATGCATTCCTTCCAGCTCCAGGATGCGCTTGGTCAGCCTATCGAACTCGGCCAGGGAAGCCTTCGTCGCGGACACTGGGGCGGCGGCCTTGCCGCTAGTGAAGGACCGGAACTTGCGCACCGCGGGACAAAGGGGGCGGGGGGGGGCATGGCCTGGCTGTTAGAAGCTGGAATAGCCGCCTGCCCCAGTGCAGACGAGAAGCGTTCCCGTGAGGTAAAGCCATCTTACCCCGCGAAGGGCACCTTGATGGCGCATTAACAAATTCTGACCAACGCGAGCACGTCACTTCCCACGGCGCTGCTTTTGGCGTCGGATGTTTCCCTCCGACAAACGCGCTGGTTGTCACCACAGATGGCGCATCGGCGCGTGCGGGAAGCAAGCATCGCTGCCCAAATTGGAATATCTGAGCACAATACAGATATCTGCTCTGCCATCATCTTTTGGGGGGGGGGGGGGGGAGGGGGGGGGGGGGGTGCGTGTTTTGGTAAACACGCGAGGTGTCGATTTTTACGGCGCGGTTTCTGTTTGTTCCTCACCTTCTTGGTGTTCTCCGACGGCTGCGGCACCGTCGGCGCGCTGAAGTCCACGGTGACATCCGCTGGCGAGCTGACGTCGGGGTCACCCTCAAGTTTAGCGAGCTCTGCCCGCACGGCAGCAACCTGATCGTCGCTCCAGCCGAGCTCCTCCTTGAGTTCCCCGTCCGTCAACAAGCGCAGGTCCTCGCCTGACAGCTGGTTTGCCTCGGCCGCCTCCACGCAGCCTGTCAGCCCCGCGGCCTGGAGCATCGCCACCACATCCTCGCTGCTCAGATGCTTGGCAGCACCCATTTCGGCTGTCGTGCTGGGCTAAATTATCGGCAGTGCATTCACAGCGAGGCTTCGACCGGCCCCTAAGGTGGACCTCGGCGCAGATACTGCAGCGGCATTCTAGCCGTCGAAGTTGACGCGAGCGAGGTCACCCATCGGGAGCAGGTGTTGACGCCGCCGATCGGCATCACCGATGCGCGCCACGTCACCAGTAGTCCCCCAACCCCCTGGCCCCCCACCCCAGCGCGGGACCCGACTGGGCTGATCTATAGAGCGAGAAGTACGGTACTGCTATGAGAACGTAGGTAAGGCCTGCGTACAATATATATCTCGTACACGGTTAAACATGTGTATATATTTTAATATATATATAGTAATACCAATATATATACAATAAAAAATATATATATCCATATACAGATAGATACATACATATATAAACTCACATGAGCTAGACGCAACATTCAAGAAATCCACACAGAAATCCAGAAGTAAATCCAGAAGGAAATCCAGCTACGGGCCAACAGAGGCAGGTACCGCCATGGTAGCCTCCAACCAGGCATCGCCACTAGCCAGCCGCCGCTCCACGCAGTAGGGATGCTCTCCCCAGCACACAATCCCGGGCCACTCCAATAGCGGCACTAGGCCGAATGTAATGTGAAGGCGCCGACAGGAAAGGAGCTTCGAAGTTGAGGCCTCGCAGCAAGGAGCGGAAGTGGGGGGGTCCAACCCAGAACGGGGCGCCACGGGCGTGCAACAGACGCATGCCACCCAACGCCAGATCCGCCGCCAGCTCGGCCGCGTCCCCTTCCGCCAAACGTAGAGCCCCCTTCCCAGCACAACATCCCGGGCCACTCCAATAGCGGCGCTGAGCCGAATGTGATGTGGAGGCCGCGGCAACATGACAGGAAGGGAGAGGGTGCTCAACGAGTAGGGAATGGAGAGCCGACCGGGCCAGCAACGACGTAAGACGCCGGTGTCCAGCGCGCGTTGTTCCGCCCAACGCCAGATCCGCCGCCAGCTCGGTCGCGTCCCCTTCCGCCGAACGTAGAGCCCCCTTCCCAGCACAACATCCCGGGCCACTCCAATAGCGGCACTAGGCCGAATGTGATGTGGAGGCGCCGACAAGACAGGAAGGGAGAGGGTGCTCAAAGAACAGCGAACGGGGACTTGACCGGACCAGCAGCGACGTAAGACGCCGGTGTCCAGCGCGCTTTGTTCCGCCCAGCGCCATATCCGCCGCCAGCTCGGTCGCGTCCCCTTCCGCCGAACGTAAAACTCCCTTTCCAGCACAACATCCCGGGCCACTCCAATAGCGGCACTAGGCCGAATGTAATGTGGAGGCGCCGACAGGACAGGAAGGGAGAGGGTGCTCAAAGAACAGCGAACAGGGACTTGACCGGACCAGCAACGACGTAAGACGCCGGTGTGCAGCTCACACTGCTCCTCCGCGGCAGTGGCAGCACGGGCGGGGCCAAGGCAACCAAGGCGCCACCCGTGCACGATCCCCGCCCCCATCCCCAGCCGGGGGTGGAGGCGGAGGAAGGGCCCGCGATTCCGAGGGCCGAGGACGGTCGTCGGGCCCGCCCAGGAGGCGGTGGGTGGATGGGATCTAGATAATCATATATACATATATACATATATACATACAGTAGTCAGTAGTACGAGGCGCCTGCCCTACTACCCACAGGCAGGAGTAGCCCATCCTTGTTCAGGACAGCTGGTACCCGGGTTGCGAATACTGGTATCGGCAGTGTAAAACTGCGATGTAAGGATCCGGCTGCCTGTAGCTGTCCTGCCAAAGCCCCGTACCGCACCCGGGTACTGGTACAATACCATACGGCCTCTTCCTGTCGGCCCGCCGTGCGCCGGTTCGCGGGGAGCAAAAAGTTCTTGGTACTTTTTGCGACTCTTCGTGCGACCCCCAAACAAGAGGACGGTCGCTCGCCATAGACAGACCGGGATCGAGCCTCGACTCTTTTCGCGAGTAGGCCATACACGCCTCCTCGTTATGGGTGGCCAAACAGATGACGGCGAGCGCTATCGCTGCAGCTGCGGCTGTGGATTCTGCCGCTGCCACTACTGCAAGCAGCGCATCAAGTGCGTGCGGTCGCCACCCCCGCTTTTGCCCGTTTCAGTGTCCGTAGACGCCGTCGGCGCACCTGCTGCAATATGGCATGGGTGCACCCTCATCCAAACTACGGCGTCGGCTGCATAGGAAGGGCTTTCTCAGGGCAAAGGAATAGCGGCGTCTGCGCCGAGGGTGTAGCGCCGGTGCTCGGGCAGGTGTTGCCCAGGTCGAGTCTGCTGACAGGAGTCGCTACCGGCGCGTCGCTTCCGACGCAGGGGACCGAACTGCTGCGAGCGGAGCTGCGACAAGTGGTGCTGCCGACTGCTGACCTGCCGCCTGTGCCAGCACTGCTGCGAGTGCAAGTGCTGCGAGTGCAAGTGCCTCAAGGATTGCTGCGACTGTCTATGCCACCCATGCGACAACTGCTGGAGGTCACCCCCTCCCCCCCATCCTCCTCCCAAAACCATGCTTGTCGCCCGACACCGGAACAGTGACTCTGTGCTGCTGCTGCTGACTTTGGAATCACCGTAAGCACCTTCCGCCTCACCGTGGCTCCAACTCGACAGGTGCTTCCGCGGATGCATGCGCTGCCGCTGCTGCAACGGCCGCTGCGAGTGCGACCTCTGCCCTTGCCTGCCCGATGTCTGCTGCGCCAACGGCTGTTGTCACAGCAGTGAGGACGCCACCAGCGCCAGCTCTGCCCCAGATACCCAACTTGACCCGCCGCAGCAGGTGCGCAGCCACTTTACAACCCCCCGCTGGTGGATCGAACTCCTGGGACGTCGCTGGCCACCTCCCGATTCAGGCAGCTCAACCCAGGTGCCTTGGTGTGTCGGCGTGCAGGCGACCATGCGGGTGTAGGCGGAAGAAGCGGCGCAACCTACCAGCGGCGGCGTCAGGCTGGAGAGCGTGACGATCGGGGCTGGAGAGCGGGCAGGGTGCCCAACAGGAGCGGCAAGGTATTTGCTCTAAAGTTGTAACGACCCCCATCCGGCATTCTGCGCAACTGAGCAGCCAGGGCCGAGGGCAGTGGCAGCTCCACTAGTCCCCGGCGCCCCCAATGCGGCGGCTGCGCGCCCGCCGCGCCAACTCCTCCAGCAGCAGCGTGTCGCTCAGAGTGGCAAGAGACTCCGAGCCGGCCGGTGCGTCGCTGCTCGGCCCCGATGTGCCGCCGTTCTCCTCCGGCGCGGGCGCCTCGGTTTTGCCGTTGCCGTTGCCGTTGCTGCCGGGGGGCGCCCGTGGCCGCGAGCGGGCTGCCATGCGCCGGCGGTTGTTGTCGTACACCTGCTCTCGCACGACGTTGGACATGTCCTGCCGCCAGGATGGCACACTGAGTCAGCCGCGGTTCACCGGAAGGGCAGCGGGACGGACGGGGCACGCGCAGGCCACACTACTCTACACGGGGCACAACGATGGGAGTGTGGTCACAGCAAACTAATTCAAAAATTCGGCAATACTTAAGGTGTCTGATTTACGTACTCGTAATTTGGCTGCGGGTACCGTATTGCGGCAGGTGGGATACCGAACCCTAGCCCGACTACAGGCGTGAACCATCCCGGCAGTCTAAAGAGTGGAGATCCCTGTGGGTTGGGGCCTCGACTGACGCTCAGCCCGGGGAGGGGATGGCGCAGAGGGTGCCGAGAGGCGTATGTTCTTCCATTTTTGAGTTTCGGTCCATATACAATGAACAGATGATTTGCCATGCCGGGTAGGGTATTCCGTTACATTTCGTGATTCAAGTCGTCCAGGAGCGACTACCCTTTAAAATAATATGCTAACTATCTTGAAACCGTTTGCTGTGGATAGATGTGGGGAAGTGCAAGGGGGGGGGGGGGGGGGGGGGATGCACATCAAACAGTGCATTATTACTGCATGTGCGGAAGTAAAGCTTGAGCCGACTATTAGTCATAAGTGAACTGATTTACGCCGACGAATTAAGATCAACGTAATTAGATAAGTCAGTATGGCTCCACACTTTAGGGCGCTTCTTGCACATATTGTCAGTGCGCACCCGGGGCAGCGATGTCGCGGGGAGGGCACGGGGCACACCTGCAGCGTGGGGTCCATGAGCGGCACAATCGCGTTCAGCAGCGAGGAGTACATGTTGGGGAACACCGCCTCCTCGCGCGCCAGCAGCTTCTTCACGCTTTGCCGCTCCTGCGGAATCGCCATGGTCAGGGCCTCAGGCCGAGGGGGTAGGGAGGGGCGAGGGAAGCGGGCGCCGCTGCGCGATGGGGCTACCCGGCGCCCACAGTTGCCGCCAGCTTATTCGCAAATCATGCATGACAGCCAGCCAACCACCCGCGGGTGAAATAATGTTGGGAGGTTAACCCTAAGATTTTGAAGACATCGACCGTCCAAGTGAGGTTTGCGGTTTTGAGCGATAGAAAAGGGCTAGCTCGCACCATGGAGACCGGTCTGCTATCACTCACAAAACCGATTTCCGCCTCTCAAAATGAGCGCCCCCTCCCTGCCCGCCTTCCCGCGCTCACTCTCACCAGAGGCCCGAGAGCACCGTAGTCTGACATGCTGCCATGAGATGGGGAACAGGAGGTGGGGGGGGGGGGGGGGGGAGTTGTCGAGGCGCTCACCTTGGGTTCCTCGTAGCACGCGGGGCAGTTGTCGTTGATGACAGGCAGCCCAGAGGCGTAGCTAAAGTCGCGCAGCGCCTTCTCCCGCACATACACTGCACGAGGCGGCAAGGGGGGGGCGCGGGGGGGGGGGGGGGGGGGGGGGTTGAGAGGGGGAGGGGGGGAGCACATCCCGGAGTGTGTAAAACTCACATTCATACCAGCCACGGCGGGCAGCAGTTGGGGCGCCTCACCGAGTGGGCGGATCACGGAGACGTCGCCGGCATCGTTGGCGTAGGATGCCTGCGGTAGGGCGGTGAGAGGCGTGGGGTGATTGGTGTCAGGATGCCGGGTGACTTCAGCACGTGGGCTCAAAGCCAGAAAGAAGGAAAGCGACCTGGCGATCTTGAGAATGTCAATCAAGGGGCAGCAGCGGGGGTAGCGGCCCATATTGTGGCCAGCCACGTCCCACTGCTCTGCCATCGAGACTGGGTGGGGCCCGGCGGAGCCTGGAGGGGAGGAAGGCTCCGCGTGGCGCATCCTGGCGCACCTTCATGACGCGCAGGCGGCCGTTGTGCATGGCGGACATGATGAAGCTCTCGGCTTGGTCGTCCAGGTGCTGCCCCAGCACAAGCTTGTTGTAGCCGTGCGTGCGGCAGGCGGTGTACAGCGCGCCGCGCTTCATGCGGCTGCAGAAGGCGCAGATGGAGTCGCCCTGCATGTGGCTGTCGGCCATCTCGAAGATGCCACTGCGGCGCGGGCATCGCAGGCCGGCAGCCAGGTAGCGGCGGCGGCCAATTTACTCAGCCACCGAATGGGACACAATGAGGGGCAGCAGTGGTCAACAGCTGGCCAGCGCGAAGAGCGAAGTTGGAAGGGTAAACTATTAGCAAGATTGGGGGGGGGGGGGGGGGGGGGGGCATGCCTCTCCAGGAAATGGTACGGCACGCCCAGGGCCTTCATGTAGGGGATGAGCGGGCGCGGGTTGAAGGCGCTGGTGCCCGGGTCCACCGTCGCCGCGGCGAGGCTCCACATGCGGTCCGGGTGGCAGCGGCGCTGCAGCTCACGCAGGCAGTGGAGCATCGCGAGGGAGTCCTTGCCGCCGCTGAGGCCCACGCAGAGGCGGTCGCCTGCGTGGACAGTGCATTACCAGCAATCGACCCCCCCCCCCCCCCCACTCCCCCCCCTCGCCCCTGTCCAACTCGCCCTTCTCATCACAGAGCAGCCCAACTCGGATGGCCACTATCATCTGACCAGCCCATACATAGTGACGGGTTGGGGCGCACCCGGCTTGATCATGTCCCATTCCACGATGGCCTTGGTGATGAGCTTGACCATCTTGGGGGGCGGCTTGGCCCAGCTCGCCACAAAGCCCAGCTCTGCTGGCACATAAACACACACACTCAAGCACGCATCAAGCTTTGTGGTTGACTCTCTTAAACTCCAACATGCATGAGCCGGGATGGCACTGCCATGACTCAGGGCAGCCGGCTCGGAACAAGACCACACAGGGGGGGGAAAGGGGGGGGGGGGGGGGGGGCGCACCAGCATGCGGTGAGGGCGAGGGCGGCTTGAGGGGGCACGCGAGGGCGGCGGGCTGGCAGTACGCCGCGCCCTCTGGCCTGCAAGCCCCAGACATGGCAGCGCACATGGCCCGGTCTCAGGCTTAACCGCAAAGCTAACACTGTGTTGGTAGCTCAGAAGGGGGGGGCGCACGCTGCAGCACTTCGCAGCGGGTGCTTCCGGCTCTCTGCCCGCGGCGCCGCCTCCTGGGCCGGCGCTGCCTCCTCCATCCGAGCCTCTGCTGTCTCCTGCACCTCATCCTCCTCCGCCGCCACCTCATCCCACGGCTCCGCTGCGCCCTCCGCCGCCGCATTGTTGGCGGTGACCGGAGGCACGCCGTTGCCATTGGCGGCTCCGTTGCTGCGCGCATGATAGCATTGCCAGGCCATTAGGTGACGGCACAACTGCGGTGTGGTACAGTTTAGAGAAGCAACAAATTGAGAGGTTTAATATGGTCTCTTATACTCGCTAATTAAAGTTGTACATATGTTTAAGAAATATATAGGTAGATGTTATTGTTAACATAAATACATATATACGAAAAAATATAGATAGAAAGGTAGATATATTCTCTATCATAATTACCATATAAAATATTTGATTTGTATGTCATGTATGTATATGTATGCCCTTTAGCAGGCAAGTCTGCTAGAACCGGGGGGGGGGGGGGGGGGGGGTCACCTGGCTGTCCCCTGTTGTATCTCCCCGACCTGCAAGCCTTCATGAGAAGCGGCCTCCTTACCGCCACTCGCAGCCGCAGTGGCGGCGGTGGCGGCATGGTACAGCTTGGGCTGGATGGGTGACTGCGCCGCGATGGAGGCACTGGCGGGCGGCGTCCAGGAAAGGGGCAGGGAGTCGCAGCCGCGCCCGTGGCGCGTCCTCTCCGCAGCCAGCAGCGCAGCGGCGTCCGACGGCAGCATAAACCACCGCAGCGCCTCCGCCTGCCGCGGGGGGGAGGGGGGGGGAGAGGCAAGGGCACCAAGGAAACACAGTGGCAGGTCAGCACGCAGGGCAGCATCGGGGCCGTGAGGATGACAGGGCGGCGCGGTGCTGGACCACGCGCCCACGAGGATGACGGACTCTTACAGGCGGCATCGTGTCCTCGTAAACAATCGTCCATGTCCACGACCAGGAAATAATGTCACGTAAGCATGGCGCCGCTCGCAATGCCGCGAAAAGACATCGGCGCTTCTCACACACATGCAAGGGGAGCGGTGCGGTGACAAGCTGCTGCCATAGGCACGGGATACCTCTCAATTTTATCAAACCAAACATTGAATGACTACCTGGCGACTATATAGATACACACACACATATATATATATATATATATATATATATATATATTTATTTATTTATTTATTTATTTATATTTATATATATATATGCATCTATATCCACACATAAATGTATGTATATGTATATATGTGTACGGTCTTGACGACACACAAGAACACTGCAAGTCAGAACCTGCCCTGCCTGCAAGAGTTCAAATGTGGACGAAACTATGACGGAACTGTAGCGGAATCTATTATAGGTTGCGTACAAGCCCAAGTTGAGGCTCATAATAATAAGGGCTCTCCTGGGCACCCGTGACTGATAATGCATACAGGCCCCCCGGGGGGGGGGGGGGGGGGGGGGGGTTCAAGGTGTGGGGCATCGCACATCGTTCCCGCCCTCAAATATAGCCGCGCCGCTCTCCAGCGGCCCGTCAAAGCAATGCTCCAGCAGGCGCAGCCCGTCCGCCATCTGGCACGCCAGCACGTCGCCCGGTAATGTCGCCGTGCCCGGCGGCTCGGAGCCCTCGGCAGAGCCGCCCGCCAGCTTCTTGAGCCAGGGGGAGTGCGACAGCCACTGCCGCCCCGGGAAACTGGCTCACAGCAGCGGCGGGCCCCATGGCGTCAAGTAGTCAGTGGCGCAGGTTGGGGATGGCCGGCACAGCACCGCAAAACGTAAGAGCTGCCAAAATAACAAGGCAGAAATTAGTCGCTACCGATAAACGTAAAGGTTTTTTGTGTGTGCGTGTGTTTTACCACCAGAAATTGAAATAATAAAAATACACTTTCTGCCGCAATTGGTAGGATGACTCACACCTTTAGGCAGAAAAGGGGGGGGGGGGGGGGGGGGCACCGCCACACCTGCGGATGCGTGACTTGTGGCGCCACTCGCCCGTCTTGGGGTCGAGGCGGTACGCCGGCAGCAGCCGCCAGCCGTGGTCCGCCACCGCCGCGATGGCCGCCGCGATGTACTCCACCTCCTCGCGGGCGGCGAAGTAGGGCAGGCTGACGCGCGTGTAGCCGGGGCGCAGCACCTGCCCGACGCGAGCGCACAACACATCGCGTGTGAGCAGCGCGTCGGCAGCGTGTGGGGGCAATCGCACTTGAAAAGGCACTTCATTAAACGTAAACAAGGGCCCAAGGGGCGCTGGCATTTGCAGGGCGTGGCCAACGAATGACTTCAGGAACTATGATTGGGGACTGGAAGGTTTAATACAGGGTCGTGGGAAGCTAGGAACGGCGCGGTTGGAGGCCAAAACTGCGCCAACGTGGGGGGGGGGGGGGGGGGGGAGGGGGACCTCGGTCTTGTCCAGTAGGCACGCCTCGATGCGTGCGGCATTGGACGCGCTGATGCCGAGCAGCGAGATGCTGTAGGGGCCCGCGCACACGCAGCCGCCGCGGCTCTGCACGCCGAAGAGGTCGTTGAGCAGCGCGCACACAAAGTTGAAGTGCAGAAACATGGAGCCGCCGCCGCCCTCCAGCGCGGGCGCCAGGATGAGGAAGGAGAAGATGGGCAGCCGGGCGGCAGCGCCTCCGCGCGTGGCTGCCAGAGGCGCAACAGGTAAAGCGGGCCGGGCGTGAGACAAGCGCCGCGCCGGCCTCGCCATGCCAGCGGCTGGCAGTGCCTTCTACGGGGGCGATTGGCACCGCAGAGCAGCGCGCATCCGGTGGGATTGATGATACGGTCGGCGGACCTTGGTGGGGCGGCCCCATGACGCGGATGCGCGGGTGCGCTGCCAGCGCGGGCGCCAGCTGGGCCACCACGCGTGCCTCCGCGGCCACAATGACGTCCACGCCCACGCTCTGCTTTACTTCAAAGGCCAGCGCCGCGCGGATGGAGCCCACGATGTCCTGCTCAACCGGGGGGGGGGGGGGGGGGGGGGGGGGGGGGTTATGGGTGAAACAGCGAGGCGCCCAGGCTACGGTTGAGCGTAGTCCTCCGTCATATCGAGATGGCACGCTGCAGGACGTTGAAATGACATCGCATCACATTCCATCTCAAGTCATGTCACAGGACATCACACCATACCATGTCAGGTAGGCTGGTGCGGTGTGATATTACGCCAACCAGACATCGATGGAAGGCCACAGGGCAACGCCTATTGCAGGAAGGTGAGGTGTAGCCAACGGTATAGGGCGCTGCAGGGGCGGAGGCCGTGAGGACCCCGGGAGGGGGGTCACCTGCGTGCCGCCCTCCTCTCGCTCCTCCCGGGCGCTGAGGTACCGGTGGTCGTTGGACGTGACAAAGAAGACGGTGCCGCCGCCGGTGACGCTGGGAACCGCGTTGCGGAAGAGGCTCCGCTTGGCGACCAGGATGCCTGGCGCGCCCACGCCGCCCGGGAACTTGTGCGGCGACAGGAACACCGCGTCCTGGGCAGCAGAGAGGGTGGGGCGCGGGCGCAGCGGGCGTGGGAGTATCAACCATCAGCGGTGGGTGAGCTCGTCAGGCCATGCGACATGGAGTATGTCGGAGTGAGCTGGCGCAGCGTGCGTGCCCTTCCTGCGTGGGGATACGGTAGACTCTCCGGCCATGAGGGCTTCCGGAGAGGCCGACATACAAAGCCCTCGTCCCGCGTCAACCGGTATGGCGCACGATGACACTTCAACGGTGCTACAACTCGGACAAGTAATAATGCTCCGGGTATCATGAGCACATGGCAGTGCTATGGGCTCAGCGGGGCTGCTGGCATCGGCCTGCAGCGGTGCGCACAAGACGCCTCTCGCCTCTCTCCCTCCCCCTTCTTCCTCCGCGTGTCTCTCAAGTGATGCGCGTCACATCCCAGCACGCAGATGATGCCTCGAACCACAGCTAGAGAGAGATCGGGGCTGGGCAGAGTGGCTTTCATTGACGAGGGGGAGAGGGGCGGGAAGGGGAGGGGGATTAAGCTGCGTCATCGCCAGTTTCTTGGCCAGCAACCCAGCAACCCAAACTGCCCATCGGGAAAGCCCACCGGCCGCCGCACCAAAGCTGCGGTCCGCATGGCTCCTTAGCGGCCGGCATTGCTTTACGCGCAATGCATGTCCTTTAAAGCCAACTTTCTCCGGTAAACTGCATGGACTACTCGGACTTGACAGCATCATCATCACAGCACCAGTGGAATGGAGTCAAGATGGGGAGGCTGATGGACAAGGGGGGCACCAAGTCCCTGTGATCTGACGCATGAGATTACCCATCATACAGGACAATTTCCTTCGTAGACCCAGATAGTGCGTGCAGGATGCGCGTGGTGATGCGTGTATGGCTGCCGCAGGAGGGCCTAGGGGGAGAAGGGGGGGAGCAATCACCTTGTACACGCGCGTGTTGTGCTGCCCGTCCGGCCCGACCACCACGGGGTTCATGTCGATGGCGCAGTACGGCCCCGCGGCCGCGTAGTCCCAGAACGCCAGCGCGCCGGCCGCGTGCAGCTGCTCTGTGATGGCGTCTACGGCGGAGCAGACGCCCGTCACGTTGCTGGCGGCGCTGAAGGAGCCGATGCGCAGCTTGCGGTGGCTGTGGGACTGCGCGGCGCAGGCGATGGAGCGCTCATCCGCGACTGTCACATGCGGAATGATGGCGTAGACGGGATGGGAATGGGAAAGGGAAAGGGGGGGGGGCTCACACGCAGCAGCTCTGCGAGGTGCTCCTGGTCAATGCCGCCGCCCGCGTCCTCCCGCACCTCCACCACCAGCGCCGTGCTCTCCCGCCACGGCAGAATGTTGCTGTGGTGCTCGTAAGGCTGCGCAGCCAGCGTGCCAGGCGCCACGTCAGCCTCCACACGGCCACCCTCCTCATCCGCTTGCCCCCCGAATCCCTCATTACTCCCTCCCCCCTCTTTGCCCCCCCAGCAACACATATATCCACCCTTTTCGCCGCTGCCAGGCAGCGCCACGCACCCCGACAAATACCACGGGACGGTCCTCCTCCTGTGCGCCGGGCGGCAGCGAGAGGTGCAACCCAAGGATCATCTGCAAGCGATTCACCGCGCCTGCAGGTGGGCCAACGGGGGGAGATGCGGGATGTCAGCGGTCCTCAGGTGAGCCAGGAGGGTCCACATGGGGGGGCAGGGGGGGGGGGGGGGGGTAGCCCCGTGGAGGGTATCGGTTCTCGGCGGCCTGCCAGCCGCACCTGTCGAGCCAGAGCCTGCGAAGACCACGACGTCGGCATGCTGGTCGCTGTAGCCAATGCGTGCGTTGCAGGCCTGGCAGAGAGCCCGCCCCAGGAGGGGGGGGGGGGGGGGGTCAGCAAGGCGTCTCTCTCAGGACAGCATGCCGTCTGGATCTGCACCTCACTGGTGCAGAGGCGCGCAGGGAGCAGTGAGGGGGAAGGGGGGGGGGGTGTCGGCGGCCTTCGCCCTCGCACGCACCTGCGCAATCAATTGGCGCGCCTCTTGCCGGAAGCAGGTGGACTGCATGCCCGCCTCGCAGGTGGTGGTGTGCGTGTTGGCGTAGTACGGCAGCACGTTGTGGTAGATGTAGTCCTGCGCGGGGTGCGGTGGGGCGGAGACAGATGCAGGCGGGTGTCGGGAGACGGCGAGAGGGTGACAACTTCCAGCGAAGCCAAGGCGGATCCAACTGGCATGCAGCAGGGTGTGCAGGCAGATATGCACCCGCGCACCTCCACAGGCTTCAGGCAGCGCCCGGACGCCGCCCAGTCCGCATACACCAGCTTCCGCTCGCCGTACGGCCCCTGCCATGCCATGCCCCAGGGCCTGCGCGCCTCAGCAGGCGGCGCAACCCCGCCGCCCTCCCACTCCCATCAGCAAGCAAGGCCCCGGCCCCGCCGGGGGGAGAGCGGCCTGTGGTAGCAGCGCCAGCCCAGGCTCTTGGCAGGCCCGCACGCGACAGGGGCTCTACCAGAAATTTGAAAGGACCAGCGGAGCAACAAGTAGAAGACACGGATAAGTATTGGCTCATTAGCACTGAAATTCCTCCTGGTACAGCAGCTTTGTAGATGCAGGTACCGACAGCAGCCGCCAGCAACGGCTTAAGGACAGGGAGTCAGGAGGGGGGCACCGCAAGGTAGCTAGATAAACTTTATCAGGCCGTTGGCACTACTAGCCAACGCGGAGCACCTGGAACATCGCGTCGCGCCCCAGCACTGCCCCGTCCAGCTCCCGCAGCTTGGCGTCCATCAACAGCACCCCCCTCGCGTCGTCATGCGAGAGGGCGCCGTTTCCGACAGCGCCATTCGCGGACGGCTGGTCCACGAAGCAGTCGGAGAGGAAGACGCGCTCGCCGTCCGCCGCCATATCACTCGCGCCGTGCAGCTGGCCGAGCCGCCGCCGCCGCCGATAATACGCCGACCTCCCCTCCCGCGCAAGCGAGCCGCGCGCAAGTCCTGCGGCGATGCACCGTGGCGCTTGGCGCTATCCGTCTACCCGAACGTAGTCGTCAGATCAGCACCGCTGTTTCGCCGGTTGGGGTTGCTTCGGCGAGGCTGTCTGTGGCGGCGCTGCAGGCAGTTGAGCGCGGTATTCCGAGTTTATTGTGCGCTGTTGCCGACGGCATCGTTGTTAGTGAACTTTTTGGTTACAGGGAGAGCGTCCGGAGAATGCACGCAAAGTACTGGGGGAGGAAAAAGCCTACATTTAAGCAGAACATCGTTGTTAGTCGCTACCTGTTGGTTCCAGGGAGAGCGTCAAGAGAATGCACGGAAAGTACTGCTGGGGAAAGAAAAAGCAGAACGGCATCGTCGCATCGTCGGGCAACTTCGAACAGCACCCAATAGAGCAAGCCACACAACCTGACACCCTAAGCCAGATGAGCGCGACCATCATCTGGCGATATATCACCCTTATTCGTCATCAGCAGCAGCATGCTTTCTTTCATATGCGATATAAAAGGATTATATAAAAAAAAACATAAAGGATTATATGAAGTCCCATAGGATGTCGTGGTCATTGTACTTTGCGATCCTTGTTCCCGCCATGCGACGGTCCCTTTTGTAATCCGGGCTTCCCCCTTTCGGCATGCCCTCTGACCATTATTTTCCGGTCCGTATCATGCCCGAACACTTTGCACTAAAATCCTGCAACCTCCGCAGCTCACGGCTAATTGTATTAATTCGGGTTCGGCGCCCTCCGCAGTCCGGTGACAAGGTATGTGGAGATATTTCTCCGGACAATTTTCTTTTGATGGAGCCAATGTATGAATAACTCCGTGTAATCCCTTTTTGCCAAAACCGGAGATTTCCGTAATTCCGAAATAAATACAATTAGCTTCCGACAGCGCTGGATAGATGCCTTATTAGCTGCCGTGATTTGTCCCCGTTTAAATGATCCGAATCCCCGTGACCTGATCTTAGATGTTTTCTTCCCGCCGGCGCCCCTGCGCAGTCTGATGAGTTCTGGATTTATTCCCATTTGTATCCGGTGTTATTAGTGTTCGCCCACGAAGGTTCTCGTCTTTGTCCGGGGGGGGGGGGGGGGGGGGTCTGCATTTACCTTTAAATGCCGAGCTTGATCTGTTTTTGTCTCCCAACTTAGTTGGTGTGTCGCCTGGCGGGCGTCCGCCGTCTGTGCTTCGCGGTGGCGCGCCGGCGCCGGAACAGCGCGCTGCTGCTGGACCGCCAACTACATCGACAGTAGTATATAATGTTGGCGTGGTGTGGATACCCTTCCTAGGTTCATCATACCATGCCCTCAACTTCTGCCTCTCGCCCGCCTAAACAACTGCTACAACCCTTGGGGCATGGCGCAGTTTTATGGCCTGTTTATTGCTGCTGATGACTTTGCTGAAATATATGTTGATCTTCCCTGTCTTTTTGGTCAGCAACAAATGCTGCGCCTCCGTATGGTTTGGCTGCGGTCGGCGGTGGCGGACGTCCTCGAGAGGAGATGTTGTCTCGGGTGAGATGCGGGCTTGTACGACGATCATGTAGGGTGGGTGGGAGAAAAAAACGTAAAAGGGGGAGGGGCGGGGGGGGGGGGGGGGGGGGGGGGGGGGCTAGCGTGCCGTGGTAGCGGGGTGGACCCGTAGCCTAGTGTGAAGTCGCACTTATGTTTGGCATGCCTTGCGCTCCGCTACATGTGTAGCTTTGAGCTGCTATGCATAGCCCCTCGACCCATTGCATGCTTCTCTTATCCCCATGCATGCTCGTGCGCAACGCTCCGAGCATTGTTCCCGACAGCTCCCGTCGCAAGTCGCTTTGAAATACATGAATATATTTGCCCCGGCGACATCAAACCTCCCACGGCGTGTACGCGCGGTGTCACGCCATGATGATCAGTGGTGGTTGTTACGCCACTTTTTCTTATTTTGGCAAGTGTTACAATGCACGTGCGTGCTTCATATCATCGTGTATGCGGGTATTCGGGTATACTTGTAAGGATTATCTCTTTAAGGAGATACCTCGTACTGATTGACATCGTACTTTAGTTTGTACGAATAGTTTTTTTGGGGAGTTATTTTGCGCATATGGAGGCACTTCTGATTAAGTGATAGGTTTTTTTGGTACCTGATTTCCGGAGCAATCAAGAGGGGGGGGTCTTTAATTTGGGGGTCGAAATTTCAGTGTTGGGCTGCTGATGGCCTGAATTAGCTCTCTCGCCGCCTCACCGCGTGCGCTAGCAACGGTATCTATGTCATCCAGGCAAACCATACAGTAATATAAAGCAGCGGCGGCGCTGCGCCTGACTTGACAGTCACGCACTACCTCCCGCCGGCCCAACTTGATCCGCCATCGTCGTCATGGATGGCAGACGACGACGAAGTGAGCTTGAAGCTTACTGTGATGTGGGAAGGTGGGCTTCAGGGCAAGAGTGTCTTCGACTTCAGCAGGCAATGGCTAGAGACGCACAACACTCTCCGCGGGCTCCGGGAGCATGCGGTTGCCGACTTCGACAGCCAGCTCGTCATGCGAGAGCCGACGCCGACATCTCTGCATCATGCATGCAACACATAGACGTCACCATCGCCTCGGGAGGTAGAGGACGCCAGCCCCAAGAAAAGTATGAGCAGAATGCGGAAGAAGATATGGAAGGTGATGCATGACGTGCCAACCGACAAGTTCTCGTTCGCCGTGGAGCTACAGGAGGGCCACGCGCCAGACGGGTGGAATGCTTCTAGACAAAGCTTCGCGTTGCGGCTTGCGCGCAATATGGCGAGAGAGCCCTTCCACCCCCTCGGCATACTAAGACGATGTATGCCTTTGCTGAGATACTATACAAGTATACAACGATGTGCTCGAAACTTGGCGGAGCTGGAGAATGGGCAGGGCGGCGACCAACGTCACAATTGTAGGCGCTCCGTCCACCTCCCGCATTGCTAACACATTGTTTCCCTTACGTTGGAAATGTGGGAGCCGAGGAGAAGCGCGCTTTATGCGAGACCCGGCCCCTAGATGAGGATCATCATCATCATGCTTCCTTTGTCTAGGATTATACCGCATGACATGTGCTACCCCCGTGGAGATTGAGTACTATACGCACAAGAATAAGAACCCGCTTGGGAGTGCATCCCCACCTCATGCGTCGTGTGTGCAGGGTCATCCGGTGAAGCTTGCTGCCATCTACTTTGCACCCCCTTCTTGCCTCATTTCCTGCCTCATGCCTTTTCTTTATGTCTGGCCTGCTATGTTGCGCCCACTGATGATGCATTGCGCTAATGGGCAAGTGATATTCAAGTGGAGTGGGGCCTCATTGATGTTGAGTTACAGTCTGCCCACAACATAGTTTTGCCCCTATGCAAAACCTGTGAGCGTGCCGGGTACCACGTACCCGTGAGGGGCGCCAAGGCCAACTGTGCTGAGTGAGAAGCTGCGTGAGCTAGATATGCAGGCCGCCTTGCGTAGCACGGGTGAGCAGAATGGCGGGAATGTATGCGCTCACTACTTGCGACACGTACCGGCATCTCGCCGCCCGGAAGCATGCCGCCACGCTCGACGAATACCGTTTCGTCGCGCGCCTTGCCGCTTGCGCCTCCTGCGCTAACACGGCGTGGGATTCAGCTCTGGCAACGCTTCAAGCAGCTACCGCGAACCCATCTACGGCGGCCGCGCTCGCAAGCTTTCGAGAGTCCCGCCGGAGCACCCACAACGGCGCGGTCGAGGAGGCCTCCTCCCGTGTCCGGGTATCCTACATCCGACACACCAAGGGCGGAGGAAAGACGTCGAGAACGGACCGAGTCTTCGCAAACCTCACCTACGACCACTTCCTCAAGCCCAAGGCCCCCGTGGCTTCCTCCGACTACGACGCGCTACACCGAGCCTTCATCGACAAGGACGCTCGAGGTCTCTCTCATGGCGACCGCCAAAGCCGTAGTCAGAGCAGCGTTCGCCAAGGTCACGCCCGACAAGCACGACCCTAAGAACACCAAAAAGCCGCCGACCGCGCCGAAGCAATGATGGCGTGACCCGCCGCCCCAATTCCTGCAATCCCGCTTCTTTATACATTCATCACAACGCGCTGAGGCGCAAGCGCCTGAGCGGGCCGCCGACATCGGCACGAGCGAGCGAATTGATTCTGGGATTGATCCGCCATGGAGCCCGTTACCCCTTCATGAACAACAAACGACCACCTCACTTCAATCAAGACGCGACGCCGGACCAACTAAGCTTCATGGCCGGCGAGCTACCACGTTTCCTCAAGACGTGGGAGAGAGGGCACTGACGACAGTAGGTGTCGCGACTCTTCCTTGTGCCCTAGCCCGGCACCAACAATTGGCGCTTTATCATCGACTTACGACACGTCTACCGCTATTGCAAGGAGCGCAAGTTGATTGAGCTACGAGACACTCAATGAAGCATTTCAAGAACCTGCGGACCCGCGACTCCGCGAGGGTGACTTGATGGTATCCTTTTACCTAGCGGACGGCTGCTACACCCTCGGCATCACCGAGTCGGACCGAGACTTCTTCACGGTGGACTACCGTGGGACGCCAGTTGCCGCCACTACTCTAGAAAACTTTGGAAACTCTTATAATGTCCAGCGCGTCGTGCTAAATTGCAGCGACAGGGGGCGGAAGGGTTTTACGAGTAGGTTGTGGCGCGGATTGCCCGCGCCACCCGGCATGTCTAATAACCTCAGTGAAGTACTGAAAAAATATTTATTTTCGCGCAGATAGATAGCGACGACACATAATACGAATACGAATACAAATATCATAGTATATAGTCGCCATATAATTAAATATGAGCTAGCAACAGGAGGCAATATCATAGTGTATAGTCGCCATATACTAGTACAAGTAGCTACTGGAACGCAGATAACACGACGTCATCCCTGCCTCCCTGGGGCATCCACGCATGCCGGCATGCTGTAGCATGAGTTTCACGTAGCGACTACATTGTATTTATTACATAAGGGCTTTCACAAAAGCTCACTACAAACAGAACTAGCAGCAACTATGAAAGGTTGCCAGCAAAAGAGAGACATAAGCCTGAAACCAAGGTCGAGCCGGAGGACAGGGAGCCAAGAACCAAGAAGGAGCCAAGGGAACCACGAAGTCGCCAAGCTGCCAGGAAACAAAGGGACCCCCGCCCCGGGGTAGGCTATCAGCCGCGGCGAGGACGCTTGCAGCCAATGACCCGGGTCATAGCAACACATGCCGTCGAGCGAGCGACGCGACGCATGCGCGGGAGCACCATCACGTGCCGCACGCGCGGCCGCGACTCCGCCAAGAACGTTGTATGCATGTGCCGATGAGCAAGGATGAGCAAGAACGATGAGCAAGGAGAAACGGCGGCGCCACGCCGATTTTTTGGCCAGTGTGTGTGTGTGTGTGGCTAGCTTTCGCAAGCTCCACCAAGAAAGCCTCGGCGTGCGGGGCCAGCGAGCCAAAATAAACTCGGAAACGGCGAAAGGAACAAAGCGAAGCATGCCGGCGGCGTTTCGGACACCCTTGTCATACTTCTGGATTTTGTGGCGCTCTGCAACCCGCAAAGCAGTTGTTGGATCCGAGCTTGACACGCCGAGGATAGGGGCAATGGTGGTATCGACAGCAACCGTGTTTCCGCGGATACCGCCATACCCAAAAAGCCCAACATCGGCCGGCCGGCCGGCCGGCGCTGCCCTTCGGGAGAGAAACAAGCACCGACGGGTCCGTGATGATCTGGACAACCACGCCCATCGCGGACTTCACGTCGTGACAAATGTCGGCAAGTGTCATTGTATATTCCGTCGACGACGCTGCCCTGGCGGGAGTGTAATACTGCTGGTACGATACACTCCCGCCAGTGCAGTATGGACCGTGATTTTTCGTTACTCTGAGTATAATCCGACAGATATGCCCGCTTGCTGCGACGCGCAAAATGTCCGGGAAGTCTCGTACTGGTAGCGACCAAATCCTTCCTGCTGAAAGGTGTTGTTCTGGCAAATACAACACTTCATAAGTATACATGTAATGATATAAAGTAGGGCATTGGAGTGTAATTGTAGTAGCGATTTATTGCAGCACTGTATGTAAAGCGACTACCAGTTACCCTGATTCTTGCTACGTACCGTATTATCATTGGATTACGTTATGCTTCCGCCGCGCTCATCGATTCATTACGAGTATTAATGGAGCGCGCGACAGGCGGGAGTGGCGCTGACATAACACGCTGTCGTTTCGCATCAGCGGGTTGGGAGCATAGACTACAGCGACGCCATCCGGCACAATAACTACGCTTTGTCCGCTGCACCACAGTACGACTAAAGCGCCGCATAGGACACCAACTCGGTGGCGATTCCGCCTAACCATCAAAGCACACCCGCGATATCTCATATATATACCTGTACTACCCCGCACCGTATATCGCTGCCGCCCGTTCACCGCGTGGTATCCGTATCGTTGTGAGAGACGTCGAGAGAAGGCTTCGAAGGGATGAGCAACATGGCTTTTTCTTTTCGGAAGCTGGGCACTATTACTCAAAAACAAGGAAAGTCAGCATTCACTATGCTGCTGCTCCTCCATGCTGCCACAGTACTGCCAACATCAACATCCCTTCAGGATGGATCGCGAATCGGCCTGGTCAGTAACGCTAACGGCAACGCCGTTGGTCGCTGCCGTAATTGTGTGAACGGCGCAGCTAAACCCGACACAGTCTTCGTGCACGTGCCAGCCCCCCAGCTACAAATCCGACTCTTCGCACAGTGGGACGTGAAGGAGCTGTCAAATGGAAAAATTGCGCTCCGGAGTGCAGATACTCGCTTGTACATGTCCCGCTGCAACGGCTGCGGGTCCGCCTCATTATCCAATAGTGTCACTGTGCACGTCGAGGGTGCCGACCTGGACACTTCCCCGTTTGCCCAGTTCGAACTAATTCCGCAGGCATTCGGAGAAATTGCCCTCCGCGTTGACACCGGCCAGTTTCTTGCCCTCTGTGAAGACTGTTGGAATAACGTGGCAAGAACCGGCCCCAGCTCGGACCAGCACCTCTTTATTTGCCTTCGTCGACGGAATTGATTTCGAAAGCAGCAGCGAGTCCAGCAGTGCCGGCATCCTCGTGCCATCCAGCGGCAGGTTTCACGTTGTTTTGATTGACGATGGCCCCGGCACTTCTAGCCAGGGGTAGCGGGACGGTCTAGCAGTGAGAAAGGGTAGCGACTGGCATCCTTTCGCTTATTGTACTGCTGTTGTAGTAATGATATTCTGTATGGCTGGCGAAGGGTTCGCGCGGCAGCGTATTTATAGAATGGCGAACAGTGTCATGCCCCAGCATGTTATGGTCTCCAACTGTAAAAATTTTCAAAATTATCATGCACGCGGGATTGTGCGAATCTGCAATGGCTTATTAGTCACACAACACGGGGCGAACTCTGTGCCTGGACAACCATGACTGGACCATCCGATCTGCCATCAATAACAAGTCGACTCAGATACTTCTGGCGTTTGTCACCTCCCACATAAATACTGATTACATGTGCTAGACGCAACATTCAAGAAATCCACACAGAAATCCAGAAGGAAATCCAGCTACGGGCCAAGAGGCGGGAACCGCCATGGTAGCCACCGACCAGGCATCGCCACCAGCCAGCCGCCGCTCCACGCAGTAGGGACGCTCTCCCCAGCACACAATCCCGGGCCACTCCAATAGCGGCACCAGGCCGAATGTGATGTGAAGGCGCCGACAGGAAAGGAGCTTCGAAGTTGAGGTCTCGCAGCAAGGAGCGGAAGTGGGGGGTCCAACCCAGAACGGGGCGCCACGGGCGTGCAATTGACGCAGGCCACCCAACGCCAAATCCGCCGCCAGCTCGGTCGCGGCCCCTTCCGCCGAACGTAGAACTCCCTTCCCAGGACAACATCCCGGGCCACTCCAATAGCGGCACTAGGCCGAATGTGATGTGGAGGCGCCGACAGGACAGGAAGGGAGAGGGTGCTCAAAGAACACCGAACGGGGACTTGACCGGACCAGCAACGACGTAAGACGCCGGTGTCCAGCTCACACGGCTTTTCCGCGGCTGTGGCAGCACGGGCGGGGCCAAGGCTACCAAGGCGCCACCCGTGCACGATCCTCGCCCCCATCCCCAGCCGGGGGTGGAGGCGGAGGAAGGGCCCGCGATTCCGAGGGCCGAGGACGGTCGTCGGGCCCGCCCAGGCACCTCCCACATAAATACAACTTGAGTGCATTCCGCAATGTTATCTGCAAGCATTATCCAGCGAAGCGTCGATTTTTCGGCGGTGAGCTTTATTGCCGTACGGGTACCCGTATAGTGCAGCGGATCGGGCCTATAGGTGCATGACAAAAGCGCTTATCTACTGGCATGTACTACTAAGTACTATAATGCACCCACCCGCCCACCCACCCGCCCACGGTCCTTAATTACACAGCCGTCCGATTACGATCTCACGGTTGGGAGGCTATGACTACTGGTACTCGCTGTTGGTAATGGAAAAAAACTCTGGTACTTCAAAGCGCTGGCAATGCGAACGCTCGCTGCTGGTACTGGTACTCGCTACTCGCTGCTGGTACTGGTATTGGTACTCGATACTCGCTGCTGGTAATGGAAAAAAACTCTGGTACTTCAAAGCGCTGGCAATGCAAACGCTCGCTGCTGGTAGCGACTACTTCAAAGCGCTGGCAATGCAATTCATGGAACTGTAGGCCAGTGATATAGAACCCGTTCTTTTAAAATTTCTGAAAAATCGACGCATCGCTGATTCAACTCTTAAGTCTAGTAAGTCTTGCCAGCAATAAGACGCAGCAGAAGAATAACGAATAAGTAAAGCAGTCTCACTTACCACGCGCAAACATTCAGGAGCATCCATATTGTTATTGGCAAAATGTGAAGCGTCTTCGTCCCTATCATATGCGGTGCCGCATCACCGTTATGCTACCCAGGCACATGTGATTTAATGTCTTTCCGACCAATGAGTCCCGGCGAGAACCGCGGCCGCAGCTAATTGAACTTCTCCGCCCTGCCGTTCATTCCCATGCGGCCACCCACTCGCGTCTCCCTTTCGCCTGGA
Organism: Tetraselmis striata; assembly: GCA_006384855.1. Taxonomy (NCBI): domain Eukaryota; kingdom Viridiplantae; phylum Chlorophyta; class Chlorodendrophyceae; order Chlorodendrales; family Chlorodendraceae; genus Tetraselmis; species Tetraselmis striata. The sequence goes on along the minus strand of VCJN01001211.1, from coordinate 110,339 downwards.
TACGCCTCGAATGCGGCCGGGGAGGCGGTTATCGCTCACTGTTGTCCGACACATACACAACACGCTCACTTTAACCGCATCACTGTTGTTGACTGCTCATCGTGCCCATGGCCCGGCGACAACGACAACACAACACTGCGCTCCTCTTACAGTCATATCGCTCATCGGAAGTATATCTTACAGGTCCTGCTGATATCATGGATAGCTGTGCGGATCAGTGGACTAGGCACGGGTGCGGCGGATTGAGATTCAAAGCCATATATTTTTGCGCAAATAGTGGAACTTTGGCAAAGCTGACTGTTCCTCACGACATGGTGAGGCGTCTGCTCAGGCTACCTATGTCCACACGACGGGTGCGTTGTGATTTTTTTTTCATGTGGAGCTAACATCCGAGATAAACAGGTATTAATTATTACTTATAAACTCAGCGTGAACTCGTCGTTCTCTGGAGGAAAGCGGCAAGCCCCGCGACCAACAGCAAGCAGGAGGGTCCTGTGTTCGGCATGGCGAATCAGCACTTGCCAGGTCGAATTAGCGGCCCATCCGTCGGTAGGTCCCCGTGCTGGGCCAGATATACCGCGCGGTATGCGTCCACCATGCCCGCGGTTCGCACAAAGGGTGCCAACGCAGGAACGTACGCCGCCGACCGCAGCAGCACGTTCTTCACCCAGAGCGCCCGCTGCAGACTTGGCCGCGCGCCCGCCGCCAAGCTTGCCTGACGCGTTGCGGCCACCAGCGCAGCAACACCCGAGACATGAGGTACCTGACCATCCGCGCAGCAGATGCGGTCGGCACAGCGTTCAACGTGGGTGCCATTGGTCATGCGAGGCTGGGGCAAGCGGATGATCCTCTGCACAAGACACTCCCACGGGCCGCCATAGCAGCCGTGGCAGCCGTCGGCGCTGCACTTCACCGACTGCGACGTCCCGGTGGCAGCCTCATATGCACCCTTGAACACCGGCGATGTGGACAGCACGTCAGTGCCAGGCGCAGAAAGGTCCACCGACAACACGCCGTAGTTGCTGCTGCTGTAGCGCTGCATCGTCGCAGAAACCGCACCCACGGTGATCATGTTGGGCAGCCGGAAGCTTGCAGGGTAATTGAGTACCGCGTCGCCGTCCAGACTCAGCCCACCGTTGCCAGCAGAGCACACCACGACCTGGCCGCCAGCCACTGTGAGGCCAAAAACGGTCTACACCACCCCACGCGCACCAGCAAACAAGGTCAGCCATGCAGCCAGGTCCACTCTCAACTTCCTACCGACACACAGCCTCCTGGCAGCGGGACATCACGGCGCCATTTCCGCACCTCAAGCGCACGGCTCTTGACACGGCTGCCCCAGGAGTTGCTGATGACATCTGCGCCCTGCGCAATGGCGTATAGCACGGCGAACACTGCCTGCGAGATGGGGGCGTTCCCGTCCGAGTCGATGAAGCGCAGTGCCATTACCTGCCAAGGGTGGCGGCGTTGCAACATCAATGGATGGGCTGCAGGGGACATGCAAGGCAGGGAGGACGCCCAGGCAGCTACACCCCCACAGCTCGTGGCATCACAGGAAACCACCTTGGCAGCGGGCGCGACCCCAACAACGCCCCCTCCATTCATTGCCCCGGCGATGATGCCCGCCACGTGTGTGCCATGCCCATGGTCATCCACCATTTGCCCCTGCAAGCGCATGGCATCCACAAGGCGGCGATGGCCATTACCCGCTGACAGGCATATATCTCGTTGACGGCATGCACCGAGAAAACCACATGGCGCTGACAAGGGGATTCCGCTGGAACAACCCACCGTGTCTGACACAAAGTCGTAGCCGTGCACGTCATCTACGAAGCCATTACCATCGTCGTCCACTCCCTCCAGGCCGACCGCTTCCGCCTGATTCACCCACAGGCTTCCCCGCAAGTCGGGGTGGGTCGTGTCCACCCCGGTGTCCACCACAGCCACCGTCACACCCGCCCCGGTGCTGGCGCACCAGGCGCTGTCCGCACGGATGGCCTGCGCGCCCCACTGGTACAGCCATAGGTTGTCGTCAACATGCGATGTCGCGCAGGCGCCGGCCACGCCGCCACCCGCCGCCCGCTCGAGCGCCGAGTGCAGTGACACGTGGTGGTCTAGCTCCACGAATTCGAATTCCCCCTGGATGTGCCATCGAACAAGTCCTCAGGGTCGTGACATGCTGTGCTGTCAGTAATCAGTCAGCCTACTTCAGTCGGGCGGGGGCTTTCCAGAGCCGCGACTCACCGACAGCTGGATATCGGCGGCCTTGCGCTCGGCCGGCGTCCCATCGAGGATGGACAGCAGCCCCAGGCCACTGGCCTCGTCCTGGCGCAAGTAGGCGGTGCCTCGAGGGTGAGCCCAGCCCGGGGCGCCCACGCGCCGGCGTACCAGCAATCGGCCGGTGAGCGATGCCGCCGAGGGCCCGTAATCGGCGGTGCCGCTGCCGGCCGCAAACGACAGCGTGGCCACTGCCAGCAGCAATACGGGAAGGAGGCGCAGCAGCGGGGGGCGTGCCATCGCTTGCGGGGGGAGTTTGCCCGTGCAGACCCAAACGCGCCCCGCTGGCTGAGTTGCGGTGGTCGCAAAGTGGGATGAGCAAGTCAACAAGGGGGGGGGGGGGGGGGGGGTAGGCGGGGGCGGGGGGCGCAGACACCAACCGGCGGTTCCAGTACTGTAGCGCCTAGTGCGTCTTGTGTGCGCGTGCCGCAAATGTCAATCACCGAGCTATATAGGTCGCTATTGGTATGGCCAGTTGACGCGTGGCAGACGGACGCCGCGCGACCGTCGGAGCACCGGACTGCCCCGCCGGTATCTGGCCGCCGCCGTCGTCCGCAAATAATGACAAGTATGATGTCGGCGGTTTTAAATCATCGTCGTTTCATCGACGAACCCGGGCCGGCCACGGTCGAAATTTGTCCTCTGCGCAGAAATATAACGGGTCGTAGTTACCATCGCCCTGTGGGCATGTGGCCACTTTATATCTAATCACATCTAATACCTGGTAGTCATAGCCATGTACTGCCTGAATGTAACACATATATACAGCAGCGACTATATATGTACGTATATATATATAGAGCAGACGATGAGTAAGGATCCTTAATAATATAGCAGCAGGTCGCGACATATAGATAGACCACATACAGCACGCCACAAAACTCTGCATGTTTTATGGGTATGATTTGGGTTTGGTGGCTTCTAGTCGGTAAACCCATGCATAGTCTACGCCGTTGCAGCCATTGCGAGGATAACCATGAAAGAGCGTGCACATGGTGTGCTAGGGCCAATGCCACGGATCACGTGGCTCGCGCGGCGCATGTTATGAATATTTAAAAAAAAACTACCAGTGTTACGGTAAGTGTTGCGCGGCCAGGCTGTGAACGGTTTGAGCGCACGGCACGCCGACATTTGGACATAAGGAACCGTGTTTTTCTCCCATGCTGGTCGCCGAGATACACGTGTTGGCCACGTACTCTATGCCGCGCGGCGCATGGTTTGGAGTCTATAATCAGCTAGCGGGATGCATGCGACAGCATTCGCAAACTGGTTGTTCGCCCTGCAAGAAGCAATAATAATATTGCAATCACGTTTTATTCATAACATTTCCCACAGTCGTTGTTTCCCACAGAGAATTTAATTGTCGCCAGGTAGTAATTTATCCTTGTTATTTCAGGTACCGTACTATAATACCATGGGTGACCGCCCGTGATGATAATTAATCCTGCTGCAAAGCCATGTGCTTAAGCATTCAGCATCCTCTTCTACTACTGGGTCCACTACCTGCTCGCAGTCGCCGTACCCGTAGTGGACGTTTCCGAGGGCCTTTTCGGGTACTGGTACGGGTTGTGATTTCCTAATCGCTTTTTGCAACTAGCCCATGTAAATATACTACAGGTACCATGCTGGTTGCTGCTTTGTAAGGAATGAAGGATTACGACGGTATTAGTAGCGACTTCTGAAAGGCAGGTCTGATTAAATGTTATGTTTCAGTCCTCTACTTTCCGGAGAAACAGAGGGGGGGGGGGGGGGTTCACTTTATTTGTAAGTGGCCTTAACTTTATGTTCATGTACTTAAGCAGTACTCGGCGGCTGGGAGCGGTGCTGCACGAGCGGCTGGCGGGGGCTCAGCCCCGCACCACCGCAGTTACTATCCAGTCCAGGGAAATCCTTGGATGGCGCTTGGCCGGGCTGGACCGACACCTCCCGCTGGCCCACCCTAACCCACCATTTCACCCCTCCTCGCCAAGATGGCCGACGACGACGACTTTTGCCTGAAGATCAATGTGATATGGGAAGGCCGGCTTCTTGCCAAGTCTATGCTCAACTTCGAGCGGGGGGCGGTTGGGGCCGTGGCCGGGGCTAGCAGTCGCACCAGGCAGCGCCTACTGAACATCCATTACAACCGGTTGCTAGGCAAGACACTACCACTGCTGTGTCGTCCAGTGCTCGTGTAGTTGGCAATCGGACGGGATTCCAGATCGGAGGCATTGGACGGCTGCGTGGAATTGTACGCTGCAAGGAGCCGGACTGCCAAAAGCCGAGGTGCGTCTTCTCTTGGCAAGCATGTTGCAACATGGTGCTTCCATCGCGAGCTGATGACGAGGAGCCAACTCTCACACCATAGGAGACTACCAACTGGCGGTGAGCTGCTCTGCCTCCCTGTGCATGCCACATTCAGTATATCATCTGCAGCTGACACGCCACGGATCAACCATATCATGTCAAGACACCTTGCTGTGGCGCATGTGGCTGGCTGCCAATGGCCTTGCAGACGGTCAGAACTCCGACACATGTGTGACATGCAATCTCTGGATGAGGACCATTCTCATCACGCTTCCTTTGTGTTTGATTCCCGCCTGGCTTGTGCTGCTATGGTGGAGATCGAGTATTACACACACAAGAAGAAAAACCCCACTTGGGAGCTCATCCCATCTTGTGTGCATGGTGTGCATGGTCACAAGGTGAGGCTTGCTGCCAGCTCTGCACCCTTTCTTGCCTCATTACCTGCCCCGTGCCTAATCTTGATGTCTGCCTTGCTATGTTGTGCCCACTGATTATGCATCGCGCTGATGGGCAGGTGATGCAGATGGATGCTGAGTTACAGACTGCCTACAACATTGTGTTGCCCCTAAGCAGAGCATGTGAGCATGCTGCCGGGTACCAAGTGCCCTTTATGACATGAGCACTATTGGGACGGAGCAGAGGGCATATTTAAGAACATTGAACGCAACATGCTCACGCTCACCCCATACAAACTTTTTGGTCTTTCGGCATAGGTCATGAAGTGGGGCAGCCATATGGGGCGCCAAGGTCAATTGTGCTGAGAAGCTGCAAGAGCTAGATAGGCAGACAGGATTGCGTAGCATGGGTGAGCAGAGGGCAGAGCAGCCACAACAGTATCAGCAAGTAGCAGCGACATACACCAGATAAGCGGCCGCATAGCCCTACAGGGAGGGGTGGATAGGGCCACCATATGGTTGGGTTGCCTTGATGCTGATTGCAATTTGCTAATGGTTCCAAAAAGTGCCCCACCCTCCGACGGTTTATGCTTGCATATGGCAGGGAACACCCTTCTCCACACAGCCATGCATTGAAACCATCAGAAAAAGTCATGTCAGTGGTAGTTATTATGCAACTTTGGGCATGTTCTACTAAGTACTGCGAGATCAATATAAATAAAGTAGAGGGGGGGTTCTAAAAAACATACATGAATCGGACCTGCCTAATTGAGGTAGCAGTCGCCGCGCATAATCCTTACACTGTGCGTTTCCTATCGTGCCTTTTCGGGTGATATTTCGTGATCGTTTTGCAGCTACCCCACGGAAAAATAAATTCGCTAATACTATGGTGAGTAATCGAACAACGACAAGTAATCGATAGATACACAAAGTGGATTATGGTCGCTAATCCCCCACCGTCACTACGAGTAATAAACCCATGCCGCAGCAGCAGTCGAAAGCGGTACCAGCCAAGCCAACAACTCTCGGCTTCAAAATGACGTGTGCGCTCTCCCTGTCATATGTAGGGAACGGATCTTCATCCAGCTCGACGCGGCGTCGGGCATGTGGACAGTGGCCATCCCCGCCGCGCGGACGGTCATGACTCCGCATGAGCTGCGGGAGATCGCCGCTGGGTACTTCTTTCTGCCTAGCCCGTGCTTGGCCCCGGTGGTTGGGAGCCAGATCAATCTGCCCTCGACAGGGCACAACCCTGTCAATGTTGACCTATACGGCGACGCGCTCATGAACCTCCCGGCGCTTGGAGACGCCCACTGGCGTGTACAGCACGACGCTATCGCAGACGCCTTCCGCGATCACTGTATTCACGACCTAGGTATCCCTGTACGGCAGAAGGTTGATGACTTGTTCCAGCAGGCAGTGCCTCTCGGCAACACCGTGCCCAGGGATGGACTCAAGGACCTAGTGCCGGACGCAGAGCTCTCCCTTGCGGCATTCAACGTCGTGACCGGGAGCTATGATCCCCGGAGCTTGAAGTCCACGCTGCTGGAGTTCAAGACTAAGCGGTAGTACGGGGTCAAGTACATTGCAGTGCCCCGGGCCACGGCTGTGGATCGGTTTGAGCGCTCCCTGTTGGGCGACATACAACGGGGGTTGGCTGCGCGGGATGCGGCGTGGCACAACACGGAGCTCAGACAGAAGGGTCCTCTTCGAGACATCCTGGATATGTCGGGGTACACGGGCATGGTCTTCGACACAGTGAGTGAGGTGAGCAAGTAAGGGGGTGCGCCGCACAGTGCGCGGTATCACATGCATGCTTGGCTGCGGATCGGGGTGCCCTCTCATCGCCGGGCACTCGGTGCACCACCCGGGCTCACCAGGAGGCCTTGCTCGCAAGAGATTTCCTCGGGGTTCTGAGCTTGGTGGCCGCTCGAGAGCGCGTTTGCTGCCTCATCAGACGGCGTAAGTTCGTCTGCCATCCCGTTGCTGAAGCTGCACAGCACGTCCGAGGATCACCCTCACTCACACGTGCACGCTTGGCCCGGACTCTGAACCGTGTGAGCATCTCTCATCCATCCCGCCTCATGCGAAATCAATGCGGGCCGCTTTTATTAGGCGGCTTGCTGTGTTGATTTTTTAATACTACTTTTTGCAATTTGTGGATTTGTTACTGCCCTTTTCGTAATTCACACCAGTACTCGTAATCCTTAAGTAAGGTGGTGGATGATAAGGGATGCGGGATGCGTTCTCGACCACTTCATCGCATGGCCTCCCACCATAGGCCCTCCCCCCCCTCTCTCGCCCTCGGCATGGGTGGACTACGCTTGGGACACCTCCGATCACTTCCATGTCATGTCTTCTCTCCCCGTGGGCGCAATCCGTGAGGATACCTGTCCACCTCCCATGCATGAACGCATGTCTGCAAGGTCCATTCCCAAACCGGCCCACGGGGCCTCTCCCACTGAATGGCCGAAGCCGTTCCACGATTTTTGTCACTGCTAATCCGTTCGCGGTGCTCACCCCTCTAGATGACGGTGGGCCCTCGGGAGGGGGGGTCCCTAGACACCGGCGCCGACCACTTTATCCATGCAATATGGTCGGCGGCGCGTGGGGTAGGGGCTGTTACCAAGCCTAGGCGTCGGGACCTAGGGCCGCCACTGCAACGGTATATTCTAGGTGCGATTAATCGTCGGCGCATGGCCTTTATGGCGTGCCAGGGGACTAGGGACCTTCGGGATGCCGCTCTAGTGTCGGCACATTATGCTGCTGCACGGCGTAGGGTCCGGACCCTAGTACGTAATAACCGCCGCCGCCAGAGGGAGCGGGCCGTGCAAAAAGCGGTTCAGGATTTTAAGAAGGGTGGTGGGAGACGGGAGTTCTGGAAGTGGGCGCGCTCTCTCCGTAAGGGGCAGGGCTCATTCGAGGGCGCGAACGACCAGCCAGTACGCGATCCGGTATCGGGGGCACTTCATACCGAGCCGGACGAAATCAATGCGTGCTGGGCGCGCCACTATCGGGAGCTTTATTTGCGTGACTCCCTCCCCCTAGCACAACGGGTTGCGATATACCGTGCGGCGTGGGAACACCGCCGCGGTACATCGCCACCAATTGCCCCCGCACTAAACGGGATTAATGGGCATATAACATGGGAGGAACTAGTCACGGCTTTTAGGCGTTTGAAAAATAATAAGGCCAAGGGGCGGGATGGGATTACTGCGGAGGCTTTAAAATTGGCGATATACGCCCCAAATAGCCATTTTGGCAAGGCATTCCTGGCCTTAATTAACGGGATATGGACTACGAACTATATCCCCCAGCAGTGGCGTAGCTCGGCCATAGTATCGGTGCCCAAGAAAGGCGACGCGACCGTTATTGACAATTATAGGGGTATTTCGATTATGGGTGCTGCTATGAAACTCCTTGTGGCCGTCATTGCCCAACGCTTGCAAGACGTCTGCCAAGCTAAAGGGATAATCCGCCGTTGGCAAGCGGATTTTATGCGGAATGAGGAGGGCCCCATGCAAGTTGCCAACTTCTTCGATATCGCGGCTCGTCGCCAAGCGGCAGGTCTACCCACGTATGCGGGTTTTATTGACTTTAGGAAGGCATATGACACCGTACCTCATGAGCTTTTATTCCTAACACTACAAGCCATAGGAGTCACGGGTCATATGCTTACCTTCATTAAAACTTTATACATGGATAGTATGGTACGGGTCAAGACAGGGGTGGCCCCGGGAACACTATCAGACCCTATACCCATAGAGCGTGGTCTCCGACAGGGATGCCCCGCTTCCCCCCATCCCATTTGACATATTTATTAACGATATATTCGATGGGGTAGAACATCTAGGGTGTGATCTACCATCGACACATTAGCGGCAAGGCAACCACTAATAAGGGCGCCAGGTCAGTTATACGCGGACGACGCTGTTGGTATCACAGGCTCGTTCGATAACATGCATGCCATGTTCGCCCACTTCTCGCAGTGGGCGGAGGACCATTTTATGGAGTTTGGGGTGATGGGGTGATGGCATTAGGCCGATATTCCGACGAGACCGCGTTACGCGAACAAGCTGCCCGATGGCAGCTTGGGAGAGGACGGACACCGGTTGTAAATGAATATAGGTATTTGGGTACGGTCATTAAGTCGGATTTAGGTATGCAACGCATAGTAGACGACCGGGTTAAGAAGGGTAAGCGCGCCATTGAGGCGCTCGATTCGGTATTAGTCGGTGGACGGTGCATAATTCCTATTAATGTGCGGGTGTCTGTCCTTAAAGCCTGTGTACTGCCGGTTTTAACTTGCGGGTGTGAAGTATGGGGCATGGATAGAACTAGCGGCGCGAATAAATTACAAACCGTACTCAGTCAGTGCTTGCGGTGCCTCATTGGGGTGGGTAAAAACTCCCATGGGGTGGCCACTCCACCAATGATGCGGGAGCTGGATATTGCGCCCATAGAGGCTACGGCCGCTGCGGCACGGGCTCGGGCGTTCATTAAAGCATCCGACTTGAATACATGTATAACCCATGTAGTAGATCAGCCAAGTCGGGCGCGCCATAACACGTGGACGTCGGGGAGTGTGCGGTGGTTAGATCGACTAGCTAGGGCGAACGTAGGGCTAGCTGAGTGGGCGCACCTTCCACTTGAGTGGAGGTCACTAGCCGCGCGCGAATCCGCTAATTTAAAACTAGTAAGGGCATCGGTGTGGGCGCATTATGAATCGTCGGTATCGTTCGCACGCAATAAAACCTGGGGTATAAATGTCCATGCGTCTTATGCGTCAAACCCGTTGCCACAGTACGGTGTGGGTGTCCCCGCGAAAGTTGTGGCCGGGCTGCACATTATGATACAATTACGCACCCGAGTATTTCCCTCTGCCCGCCGATTGGCCCGGATTCATGCAATGCCTGAGCGGTTCCTGGAAGACTGCACTGCATTTGGCGGTGACGAATATGAGACTATCGAACATATGTTGGTTGAGTGCCCGCGGTGGGGGTATCACCGTCATAATTTTGGGTTGTTAGTTCCGGAGTTCAGGGAGTTTTTTCGTAGTCAGGTTATTGCGTCAACAACCGAGGACTTAACTGCCTTTGTTTTGGGCCGGGTCCCCCATCCCTTCACTGCGCCCTAGATTTTACTGGGAATGGGAAAATTTTCCAGCTGCTATGGCGTCGGGCCCTCCCTCATATTGCCATCTTTGTTGCACATGCATGTATCGCACCCCCCCCAAATGCTTTGCTCCGCGGGTTGGGGCTTGCCCCAACTCGCATTACTCGAATGGGCCGACGCCCAAACGGGTAGGGCGGACCTTTCGTGGTCAGTGCCGGGTATTTTAATGGCAGTATTTTAGACGGCGATCAAACAGTGTTAAAATTCCGTCAGTGGCCTCTAATTAGTCTTGAAGAATGCTTCGGCAATGTGCTTGATGACTATAACGGAGCCTCGCCTACCCAGGGCTTTCCGTAACTGGATTGCTGCCGCCTAAACGGCCGTCGTAGAGACGCTGCAAGGGTTTCACTGCCAGTCCTGTCTCGGGGGCGGGAAAAAAGGGATGCGGGGCGCCTTTGGGCGGCTTGCTGTGTTGTCTTTCGGTACCTGGGTACTGCTTTCTGCGGTGGATTTGTAGTTACTGCTGGCTTTTTGTAACTCACACCAGTACTTGTACCAGTACGAATATTTCTTTTTCACTGCATCCTTTTAGCAATTGCTGCTGCTGGCTCGCCCTTGCGCTGGGCATCCGCCTGTCTCACCGATAGTCCTCAGCTGCTCAACGACGAAAGAGATGTGCTGGTGCTGACGGTGTAGATGATACCGTCAGATAAACTATCAGACTGTGGGCTCTTAAGCCTCCGCTGTTCCTCACGCAGATAGCAACTCGCCCGCAGACAGCGCGACAGCGTGCCAGTGCGTCACTGGCGTCAGCCGGATATATCGTAGCAGGAGTTCAACAGAGCTCCAGGTTGCTGCTACCTGAAGGGAGGCGGCTGTCCTCGTACATGTCAACGGGGCAGTGACGGCGAGCAGCGCCGGCTACCCACTGCTGCTGCCGCCCACCTATGCCGACACCCGAGGCCTGGCCCCGCCCGCATGTTTGCGGCGGCGTTGTCGAGGCTGAGGCAGCCCTGCGCGACCGCTTACCGCCGCGCCCTGGCCGCCCCGCCCACACTCGGCGCAGCCAATGCTGGAGCGGTGGCGTGTCAGCCAGTGCGGGCGTCGGATGGGGAGCGCAGCCGACCGGGGACCAGCGCGGGTGGCGCGCTGTCTATTGCCGCCCCGGCTGGACCAACAGGACTGAGGTGGTTGTCTGCCATGATGTTCCTCCGCCCCCGGCATGTGCCAGAAAGTCATGACAAGGTGGGCACTGCCGCCGCATGACAGAAATTCCACTTCTTCTCTGTCATCTGATAGGGATTACAGGACCCAAATGTGGGAGTGCGACTCAGTCGCCGTGTTCGCAGTTGTGTTATGTACGCGTAGTCCCATCCGCAGCGACCCATGCCCCCAGCTTTGAAAGACCACCTAGGCTGTGTTCACCGAACGCCGTCCGATGTGCGGCGGTAACTATCAAGCCTTGGTGGATGCGAATGGAAGACTGCAGCACGAGTCGACATGCCGTATCCACCCCTATAACGCACCAATCCGTTGTACCGGGCTTTTCTCAGAGCTGGGCTGAGCCGTAAATGCCCATCCAGAGCATGAGAATCCCTACCAGCTACAAGCCACCACCAGCCACCAGCCCAACGCGCGTAAAAATCGGTCCCATTGTCTTCCCCAGCCTGACCCCCCTTCCCCATCTGGCTTCCCGAGTTGGTATCAACACGCCTGGTGCCTGGTGCCGCAGCTGCTCAATGCGGAGCTCACTGCTTGCCAGACTGCCGAGGACATCGCCCGCGTGGTGCTGCGCCAGGGGGAGCAGGAGTTGAGCCCCACCAATGTGGTGTGTGCGTTGGCGCGGCTGGCACGGCTGGCTCGGGGTCGAGCACGCCGGCGCAGCGGCCGTATGCCATGCGCTGGATGCGCTGGAGGGGCACGTTGCAGAGCGTGCAGGGCGCTACCGCCCACGGGATACTGCCAGTGCGGCGTACTCACTGGCGCAGTTAGGCAGGCGGGACGGCAGGGCGATGAGGGCGCTATCGGCAGCGGCACTCCCGCAGCTGGCAGTCATCAGCCCGCGACATTTGGCGCGCCTACTGTTGGCGGCGGGGGACCACCAGCTTCTTATGCATGGAGCGCCGCAGGTGATGTCCCGCATGAGCGCCTTGACGGCCAGCGAGCTGGTCATGCTTTTGGGTGCGTACTCGCAGGCGGACAAAGCACTGCCACCGACACTGCTGTCGCGCCTTGGCAGTGCGCTGCTGCCGCTGCTGGGGCAGCTGAGGCCCATTGAACTCACGGCTGCCGTGGGTGCGATGGCCGCTGCGCGCCACACCCAGTTTGAGGTGAGCTGAGACCCTGCGCCACGCTGGGGCTGACCTGCTGCCTGCCTGGGCTGTTGTAGCAATAGTTAATTGGCTGGTGCATAATTGCTGGTATGAGTACCCGCAGTGTCATCCTGGGAAGTGTCTGTGCCCTGCGGCGGGTGGCACCGTTGTACGCATGCAATCCGTTGTAATATGGCATGCTTATTTGCGGAGCTTGGCGAGGGGGGCAATTCACCCCCTGCTCAGCTGCCAGTATTCTAGGATGGTCACGTACGGCTCTGGTGTTATCGCGTGTGTCAATATTGGTGCAGATGTGTTAGTAGTCAGGGTATATTGCCAATGACTTCAATTCTGGAGACTAGTTTACCACATTCACAGCAGCCCTGCTGTGTTGCCCTTACAGAGCTCTGCTTGATAAAGGGCGGGAGGAGTATCAAGGTTTTCATGTGCCTCCCTGCTGCACAGGGCATGGAGGCGCTGCTGGATGGTATTGCGGCACGAGCTGCGCGAGTAATGGGCCGTTTCAGGCCGGCCGAGTTGGCGCGCCTGCTGGGCGGCTTGGCTGCACTGGATCATCGCTCGCCGGGCCTCTTTGCTTTGGCGGCCGGCCCTGCGGTGCAGATGCTTCGCCACTTTCGACCAACGGAGCTCGTCGCCCTGCTGGGCGCGTATGCGCACCTGCGGCACCGCGCACCCGCGCTCTTTGAGGTCGCGGCGCCGGTGGCGCTGGCAGGGCTGGCAGCGGGCGAAGGCAATGCGCTGGCTGAGCTGCTGACAGCATGCGGCGATACACGCCACACCCCGCCGTCCCTGCTGCTGTCGTTCTCACAGCGCATAGCGCAGGACGCGGCGGCCGGCGGCGGGACGCTGGCTGGGAGCGGCCCCCGTGCTGCGGCAAGGGCCGCCTGTACCTTTTGCAACCACGGGGCACTACAACATGGCGGCAATGGGCGCGTTGGCGCGGACGACGGCGCATGCCCTGCGCGTCGATTTCAATGCCAGCGACCCCGATGCTGACCTCCCTGCAGCCACCGTCTCGCTGCTGTGGGCGTGCGCCACACTGCGTCACGAGGAGCCAGGCCTAGGCGCACTAGCAGCACACCGGCTGACGGCCTGCATGGAGCGGCTAAGCCCGCTTGACGTGTCCACTGCCGCCTGGGCGCTGGCCGTGCTGCATGGTGATGACGACGGCGCGTATGTCGAGGCGTTTCTAGCTGCAGCGCGCGACGCGGTACTGGCTTCCCCTGGTGCCTTCGCCCCGCGCATGCTGTGCAGACTGCTGTGGAGCCATGCAGTGTTCGACGCGCTACCAGACAGTGAAACCCTGTCCCGGCTGTCGGCGCCGCTACTCGGCGAGTGCAAGCTGAGCACCGAGGATTACTGTCAGATATATCAGACGGCGCTCATGCGGGGGCTGCGCGCTCCTTCCAGCGCGGATGATGGCTTGCCGACGGCGCTGAGGGAAGCCGCCAAGCGGCACTGGGAGGATGCCGCAGCGCTAGTGACGCCCTCTGACTTCCACCTTGAGGTGTATTCAGCGCTACTCCGCCTCGGCCTGGAATGCGAGCTGGAGTGGCGCTCCCCCAACGGTGCTTTCTTCGTTGACATCATGCTGCGGCTTCCGTGCGGAGAGGAGCTACTTCTAGAGGTGGACGGCCCGCGGCATTTCAGCGCATCCATACCGCACAAGCCGCTCGGCAGCACGTGCCTGCGGCGGCGGCTGGTGACGGCGCTCACCGGGCAACAGGTGCTTAGTGTGCCGTTCTTCGAGTGGAATGGAGTGGGCAGCAGCGCCAGGGAGAAGGAGCGCTACCTGCTGGCCAAGCTGGGCATCAACTCCGCACACAGCGCTGACATAGTATTTGCCAACGAACTGGGCGACGTCCGCTGATTTTGTCGACTTTGCTGCATACACAGCCAGCAAACCTCCAGGGTTCGAGCCGCGACCTTGGACATGCCTACATTACAAGCCGATGGAAGCAGGCGGCGGCAATCGTCATTTATTCTTGTGTGGGACTGCTCTTTCTGTTATGTTATTTGATGAAATTGCAATGAACACTTTTGTATGTAGCGGTACAGAAGAATAGTCAACATATCAGACGTTGCTACCACGGGTGTATTTACCTGCCACATACTACAAAGAACTCTTTGTATTGAATGATTATTGAATTAAATATGGTAGCATACTGCGTACATCACACATGAATCAGCATGCTAGTGAATGGCAATTTCACGCTGAATTATTGCCAGTAGTTACATAAGGGCACATTCCGCAAATTATTGCTTACGCGCACGGCTGCTGTTGTTTTTGGAGCGCAACAGCGCGCAAGTGCTCCGAAACCACGTCGTGCTGTCGTCGCCGTCCAAATACACCCCTCCACACAACTCATATGCGCATGTTCGTTCGCCAAATCTGAGTATATACGGATACATGGGCAGCTGAATTGGGGTAATATAGGGTTTATGATCTGAAACCCTAGAATATTGGACATGTATGATCAGCCAGTATCATCGTAGATTCGTCGAAGGGATTGAAGTAAACCCTCTGACCCTAACGACTACGTCACGCGAGTGGTTATGTCGCCGCATGGGGCGTTTACAGCACCCCTAAAACATTAGGGTTGTTGCCCCACACGCGCCACCGCGCATGCATAGATCATGGCATGGTGAGATGGCCATAGATGGATGATGTAGCAAGGGGCTAGGACGTAATTGGGCGCGGTGGCGGGGCCATGTAAGGCCAAGCCACAGCGCAGTTTATGCTGATATCATCGAAACTGCAGTGGTGCCGTTGTCGAGCACCCTAACACGACTCACAGTCACGTGGATATTCATGGCGTTAAACACATCGCTCACAACTTCTACAATAATAAATCTCATAACTTTCACGCGAAGCGTAGTCCTTGTGCGAACGCCCTTTCCCGGGCGTCTGGGCAAGCTAAGGCACGTTTCGGGCTACAAACGTAAAAATATTTCGAAACGGAACGTTTATTGCAACATGTGGCCACATCACGGGCGTGAAACTATACGGCATGTGCGTTATAGTACCCAGCAAGAGACGGTGGCATAACAGTGTGCTGGGTGTATACTCGCTCTCGCACACGGACCACCCATACTTATATTTGAACATGTCGCCTTGTGAGTGATGCGCATTGCCGCCCCGCCCGCGATCCCCTTTTTACATTAACAATATTTGAATATTTCCACCAGCATTGATGCATGACAATGCACTCCACGTATCCAGTGCCACTTGGCTCGCGGAAACGTGCGATGGGCTGCACATAGCCACGCAAAACCATAGGAAAGCTTTCGCTCTGCGGCAAGGAGCCTGGGAGAACTTTCTCATTCTTACGCGTGCGAAGATTACAGCAATATTTTCCTGTGATTTTGCTCATAAGCCAGCAGAATCAGTACATAGGGCTTGTCCCATGCCCTGAATAACCTAGATTCAATGCCCTGCACGCATGGTGGATAGTTATCATACCAAGGGTGATGTAATATGAATACGGGGGCAGGTATGTTCCATGTGTGTATATGTAAATAAATACAAATGTATACACATATGTATAAATATGTATGTACGGACGTTATGTACGTATATAAATATGTATCGCTGCTCCACCGATACTACCTAGAACGTTGGAAAAGCACGGCCAGGCACAACCGTTTCAGGTCCCCCCGCCTCCTTGCGCGATACTGCTCCGAAACCATGTCGCCATATAATCCTTACGACGACGGGTACTGGCGGGTATCGGTGCATCGCGCGCATCGTCATACTTTTTTTCACCGTATTATTACGGATATAGCGCTACTGGTTGGGAGCGGGCATAAGGATTAGTCGCTACTGGTCGCGGGTATGCTGGTCACCACCGGTATTGCTCTATATGATTACATGAGCTAGACGCAACATTCAAGAAATCCACACAGAAATCCAGAAGGAAATCCAGAAGGAAATCCAGCTACGGGCCAACAGAGGCAGGAACCGCCATGGTATTGCTATTGGGTACTCTGTACAGCAGCGCACATGCGCCGCGCCGCACCGCGATACGGGTACGCGCCCGTTATTTCGGCTGCGGCAATGATCACGAACCACTCGGGAAAGGTGCTGACGAACAAAACCACTTGAATTCGTGGCGGCTCCCACGCCGTAACCAGTAGCCGTAGTCGACACAGAAGCAGGTTAGGGCCAATACGGCCTGCTGCTATTCGTGCCCCGCGTAGAAGCCATGACGCCCCCGGCGGGACCGAGCGCGCCTGGCGGGGAGTCCCGGCCACTGGAGGCTCTGGAGCAGATGTTCGCCACCTTCCACCGGCTGACGGGCGACCTCACCACCGGCTGCGTGGCGGCCGTCAAGGATTTGGCGAGGGTCCCGCGAGCGAGACTGGAGACCGCTGTGCACACTCTATGTCACCGGGTTCCTCTGCTCTGTAGCTGCATCGCGCCCAGGGGCGAGGGCGAGGCCGACAGGTCCGGCTGCTGTGAGCGCGGCGCCTCTCGCTGTATGTTTTGCGACAAAGACCGCCTGCCCCCCCCCCCCCCCCCCCCCCCCACCCCCCCCACCCCATCTCCTGGTACACCTTTTGAGAACAGCAAGCTTGCTTGCATTGCAAAGCTCAGGGTCGGTCGCAAGCAACGTGAGCATCCGTAAAAGGGTTAGAAATATGGCAGGAATAGGCTGGGTGTGATGTCGACAACGCAGAAGGGTGCAGCAGTCATCAAACGGGGATGGGATGCGTCTCACCCAGCTGATTGTCTCGGACATCAACCAAGGCAGGAGCTCGATCGAGGCTGCAAGAACAGTAGGACTGATCACAGGGAAGGGAGTGAGTGAACGGTCGAGAGAGGGAAGCGAGAGGGGGGGGGGGGGTGTGATGGAAGTGAGCACCATTGGAGTTGTGAGATTCCCAGTCATTGGTGAAGGCGATATGCTGCCACGGTAGAGGCCACCCCCTTATCGCCGATGCTCTCCTGCGTGCCACCCCGCAGGCTTGCGCCGCTGCCGCCTGCTAGCCTGCCTGGTCTGGAGGTACATCACGAGGCCGAGACCGGCCGGACGTGGCAGGACACGTTCCAGGACCAGCTGGATGTGCCGTTTCCGGATGGGGCGCCGCAGTTTCGGTTCCTGGTGCACTACCCGGAGGAGCGCGGCCGGGATCACCAAGACGCAATGCTCATCATCACGGCCAACCACTGCGTGTGCGATGGGCGCTCGCTGGAGATCCTCTGTGCCCAGCTGCTTGTGCGGCTGGCTGAGGATGAGGGACCGACAGCCAGCGCGCCCCCTCCTCTCCACTCCTCCGCTCCCTCGTCCCTGATTGCGCACCATGACCTGGACGCCATAAGCCAACCAGCGCAGACGAGCGTGCGGTATGCTTCAGCCACGGACTCCTTCCGGCTGGACTCCTACAGCGGCGAGGGGTCACGCATGCGGCTGCTGTACCACCGGCTGGCGCAGGCGGAGGTCGACGCACTCCGCAGCGCGTGCCGCAAGCGTGGAGTCACGGTCTCCAGCGCCCTGCTTGCCGCGTTGGCAGCTGCGCTCGGACCGCTAACCACCGCAGAGGTGAAGGACGTGATGGGCATTCAGTGTTGTGTGGACCTCAGAAGGTGTCGCGGGTTCACCGCCCCCCTGCCCCCGTCACCTTTGCCCTCTCCCCCCGCCCCCTTCGACCTACCTTGTAGCCAACAAGTTGACGGCTTTGCCACATTTGCAGGTACTTCACTCCCGAGACGCGCACAGCTATTGGAAACATGTACAGCATGCCCACGCTGACGGTGCCGACGCGAAAGGACGGCAGCTCCACATGGAAAGATGTTCACAATATGTACGAGCAGTTGCTGGTGAGGACTGGCCCCCTCTGTCCGCTGCAAGTTGCTCAAAGCCAGTCGGCCGCGTGTACACCTAGTGCCGCTGGCCTAGGGCTGTGCTTTACGCAGAGGGGGACATTAACGTCCCCATGCTGCTTGCGCCTGCAGTGGTATTTGGACAACAAGGAGGGGCTGCACGCCCTGAAGGACGACCCCATGCCCAACCTACTGATGGCAGAGAAAATGAGCGGCCGCATTGTGGATTATAACAATCACGGCCGACACTTCTTCCCTGGTCTGTCCAACCTTGGCACCATCAACATGTCTGCCGTGCGGCGCCAGGAGGACGGGAGCATTTCGGAAGTAGAAGCCTTATCCGTCAACGAGTTTTGGTTTGCTTCTAGGCACGAGCGGGTGGGGCCAATAGTGATGCTCTGCGCTGCTTCGATACCCGGGCAGGGCATGTTTCTCACACTCAACCATTCGCAGCCCACAATTGCCAGCGCCACAGCCGACACGTTGCTTGAGCGCGTCTTTAATCTGCTGAGCCATTTCCAGAATGGTTAGACAGTGACTGCCATTCAGCCAGTGCGCAATTTACATTGTAGCTTGTGGTCAGTTGAGCTGCAGATAGTGCTTGAAATACAAATGCTCCCCTTAGGAAGTCGTGTCCGTTTGGGCTGTTGGTGACACGGCATTGCCTTGGTTTCAAGAGCAGTGTATGTATACAATAGTCTATGCAAGATGAAATAAATGAATATCGATCGTACCATGCAAGCGAACAAAAAAACACATCTACAACATGTGACGAACATCTACAGAAAAAGTACCATTTACATATGCAATATATTATATTTGTATACAGGAATAGTCAAGGCGGCGAGAGGACCCTCTCGCTCGTCACTATATAGAGTTTATAGCTTATGTGTAGAGCTTATGCGCACAATTATCATGTGCAAAGGTTAGAGAAGCTGCCGGATGCGTGGGTTCAACTTGCGGCTAGCCACTGAAAGGGGAAGACACGGATCTCTCCAAGTAAGCGAGATATTCTACAGCCGCCTGCCCGTCTGCAACGGATGGACATCACAGCCTCCCATCCGGCACATTGGCTGGAGCTGTCACAGCTGGAGGTGTATCACAAGTTGTCAGAGGAGTACCCAGAGCTGGCGCGAAGAACGGCCCCAGGCAGGCATCGACATGGGGCTCAGGACATGAGAAAGTCACATGCCTTTTTTTATTGTGAACTGCATGCGACGCCGGGACCGCACTGTGTGTGCATGCGCATGCCATACCAATCTCTGTGCATTGGTCTACGCTCTGGCCAGCAGCCGCCAGCAGCTGCAGAACTAGTAGGTAACGTCATTGAGGCTTCGCCGGTCTCCAGCCTTAGCGAGATGCTGGGATCGCTGATGTGCCGTGGCGACGAAGGTGGCGAGGGCGACGAGCAGCAGGACGGAGGCGATTCTGAGTTCTACCCGTTGGCAACTGCGGCAAGTGTGGACCTAGGCGGCTTCTCACACTCAATGCGTGGGAGCGGTCCGGCGCTGAGGTAGTCCACGGCAGCGGCGGGGAAGTGCAGGTAACGCCAGTTAAGTGCGAGCTGGTGGGACTACGTGACCTACGATCTTCCTGAGGAAGCGCGTCGCTTACCAGACCGGAAGAAGCTCATCCGCAAGAAGCGGACACTTGTGAACAAGACAGAGCACCCGGCAGTCATCGTGCGCCGCTTGTTGGGACAACATCAGCCGGGCACCGTGGTGGAACTTGCAGCGTCCTTCTGGAAGACGAAGATGCAGAGGGGACATCGTTTTCTGCGGCCCTGGGCAGGCCAATTGGGCATGGTCGACGGAGTTTCATTCACGCGCAGACAAATAGGTGGCACGCTGCTCAGTACAAGCTCTGGATGCATTTCCGACTGATGCGATCACCATCGTCATGAACTTTGCCGAGCATCACTCCTTCCTTTTCCGCAACGGATCGCAGAGTCTGCACTGGTTGCCTCACCAGTATACTATCCTGGTAGTGACCATCTACCGGCATGCGCAGCCTGGTGTGGATGTCATTCAAAGTGTGGATGCCGAGAGGAACAGCGTTGGCAGCTCAGCTACTTCCCCGGGCCAGACCATCATCAGGGACTTCTTCATCACCAATGACAACCAACCTACTGCCAAGCACTGCACCAAGCGCTATCTGGATGAGACATATGCATGGCCAAACCAGGGAGACAGCCCGTCAGCAGACGAGCAGAGGCTGGTGCCTCCAAAGCCTGCCAGCTTCTGGTCCGATGGCGCCGCCAGCCACTTCAAGTCGAAGGAGGCGTTACACGGCAACGCCGTAATGTTCATGGAATACATGGCAGTCATTCACAGCTTCTTCTGCAGCGGCCATGGCAAGAGCGAAGACGATGACGCAGGAGTTAACGTGAAGTACCAGGCAGCACTATACAAAGTCCGGGCGAAGGATGGTGAGTCTCAGCTCAAGAACTCTGAAGATTTGGTTTCATTTGCCAAAGCATGCCTGGAACCCCCCAGTGCAGGTGCTATCAATACCGCAATGATGCGATCACGCTTGACGCCAGTAAGTTTTACCTCGTTGGTGCTGATGAGGTGTCACAAACCAGGCCAGGGCTGGAATCCATCACAGGCGTCAGAAACCACCACCAGATTGTTTTCCTTCCTGGATTTGAGGCGAGCAAGATGATGATGAGGCGCATGACTTGTTGCTGCTTGAGTTGCTACTACAAGGAATGGGTGCAGTGCGCAGACCCCAGCTGCAGTGCCCGCGCCCAGCATCGCCGAGTTTCACCTCGACGCCAGAACTGAGGTCATCACGCGCATGCAGGCTGCGCGCATGGGCGAGTCTCGTGCTGATTCCTGCGAGCCCAATGTTCAGCAACTGTCAGTTTCCGGCACCGCGATGATGAGCACCACGACTTGTACCTGATGAAGGTTACCCACAAACAGCACATCCTGGAGAAGGATATCGGGGATGCTGGCGGCGTGCACTGGGAGAAGGGCAGCTATGTCGTAGCAGGACACTTCTACGACAAGGACCCTCCCACCAAGCCAAGAGCCAGGACCACTGTGGATGCGCAGCATTCGAAGTCGACTTTACAATCTGGCAGGGGGGGTCTGTTCTACTTGGACACCAGCAACCTGCGCTGCCAGTGTGCGCATCTGGTTGGCGACACGCAGTTTGAGCTCACATGCGTTGCCAAGAAATCAATCAAGGAGAAGGTGCCTGGCAGGGGCTAGGTTGCTAGTCAGCAATATGCTCTCACTCTCTCTGCAGATGATGGTGACCTATTCATGCAGGTCTTCCGTTGTGTATGGTCGTCGTCACAATGATTGACACATCAGCTAGTACATTAGCAGTACTTACTGATCACATGCCTAGATCACAGCCAAGTTGCACAAAATGGCTCTCTGCGTTGCAAATGGTTGAGCAATGTCGTATATGCACGTTTCTATCTATACGCATCGCCCATAGTACACTGCCTAGCTAATTTCTTTCGTGATTTTGGGACTTGTCATGTGCGTTGCCGAGTACGTGCCGGGCCTGAATTGTTGCTCAAAACAGGTTTATATGTATTAGCCCCCATTAGAGTATGTTACGGATTTCAGTAGGACTTTGCGCATATGTTACATACCTATTGGAGTTTTGAGTGAAAGGGCAGCTTGATTGGCGATGTTGCCGCATACCTACACGGCGACACTGAACTTGTACAGGTTGAGAGTTTGATAAATTGGTACTTTTCAGCCCTATGCCTGTATTACACATGTATACAGCCCACACGCTGTTACCTTGCATGTGTGCATGCTAGATGGGCATGGGAAGTCAGCTATTCAATACACTTGAAATTATGAAGTTAGGGCGCTGAGGGGGTTCTGTGCAGGTTGCAATGTAGTGGCTGATAGCATTGGAGACGTAGTTGGCAACAAGGTTGCTCAATGCACAATGTATGGACCGTGGCACCTTAGTTCCAGAACACCCTAAGGCCTAAGACATGAAACCCTGATTCTAATATTTCAGCGTTTCATGTCTTGGGATAAACTTCTGTGAAAGACACAGGTCGGTCAGATAAAAACTCAAATCTTCAAATTGCCGTTTTCTCCCCAAGCTTTATGCCACAGGCCACCACGAATAACCTAGTGCGGTCCGTCGATTGCGGTATGCTAGCCTAGCACGGTATTGCAATGTCAAACATTTGCATGGTAGGAAGCGTTTGCCCCGACGAGACTGATACCCGACGATGAAGGACGAGCTTTTCAAATAATAGCGACTTTTCACCCCATGCAGGTCCGCCGCTATAGCTTACACGAACTCGTGTACGTAGCATACTGGCGCCCGTAGGATTATCATGCTCGTAGTGCTGACTACGGTGGTGTCGACGGTCGTGCTTCAGGCCAGTGGCTTGCCTGCATCGGATGAGATGCTGACGGATGAGATGCAGCGGAGCAGCGGATGAGATGCTGACGGCGCAACGCAGCAGTTGCTGTACGCAAGAGCGATGCTTAATTATTACGACAATGATGGCACTGTTAATTAAAGAAGAGGATACTTTTACTACTCGCGGAGAAAAATTGGAATAATTTGTACATCCTATTATAATAATTACATGAGCTAGCAGCAGAAGGCGATATCGGAAATCACCAAAATAAAACATCCTATTTCAATGGCGAACCAGTGCCGCCCAGCAGTGAATAGGGCTGCTCCGTCCCCTGTGCGCCGTGCTGAGGACGAAGCTCTGCCTATATGTGCAGCGATCAGTCTTGCAGCCAGGGATGTTCCAGGGCGCTCCGGGCAGTGGGGCGATTCTCGGGCCGCACGGTTAGCAGCACCTTGACGAAGTCCTTGGCGCCGTCACTGATCAGTTCCCAAGCGGGGTCACTCATGCTAAAGGCACCTTGTCTGATGTCTCGCACCAAGTGTGCAAGCAGAGAAGATTGGAAGGGCGGGGCGCCGCTGAGGAGCGTGAAAACGAGGCATCCCACGGACCACACGTCTGGACTCGACCCATACGCTGGGTTCCGCTTTAGGACCTCTGGTGCCGCATACGCCGGGGTGCCGCAGCTTTCGGTCAGGAATGGATTTTGGGCCGATATCTTGCCAGCCAGACCAAAGTTGACGATCTTGACAGAGGAGGGATCGAAGCTGCACGACAAGACCAAGTTCTCTAATTTGAGATCGCGGTGCACTATGCCCTCGGCGTGGCAATGCGCGAGCGCGGAAAGAACCCCCCGCGCTATCTGGCGACAGTCGTCCTCCGCGTAACTGCCGCGATCCGCAACATGCTGGAGAAGGTGATCACCATCCAGCAGCTCGCATACCAAAGCGAAACCCGTCGGATCGTCGAAGTATTCCCTGGCGCGAAGGACGTTGGCATGGTTAAGCTGGCTGAGGTTCGCCACTTCCCGCAGCGCGGCGTCGCGGCAGGCTCCGGCAATAATCTTGACGGCCCATGCTGTCCCAGTATTCTTGCAGACTGCTCGATGTACAACAGAGAAGGCGCCGCAGCCAATGACGTCGCCCACATGGTAACACTCGGCCAGGCCCCTTCTGTTTCTCTCCACCGCACTGTGGATGCTGCTAGTCCTACGTTCCACGGGAGCAGCACCTGCTGAACTGCTGGAGGTTCCGCACTCATCGGCCGTAGAACGGTTTGCGTCGGATACTGAACGCCGACGAATACTATCCCACGGCCAGTTTCCGAGAGTTCCAGTACGCACCATGATGGGGTGTGGGTGTGGGTATGGGTGTGGGTGTGGTGGATATGGGTGGGTGTGGGTGTGGGTGTAGGTGTGTTTGTGTGTTTGTGCGTGTGTGTGTGTGTGTGTGTGTGTGGGCGGGCGGGGGGGGGCGGTGGGGGGGGGGGGGGGGGGGGGGGGGGGGGGCGCAACGGTGGTGGGCACTGGCAAAAAGACGGGAGGCGCGTGTCGTATGGGTCTATAAACCTCACGAAAGTACCCGTACCCTGTACTTTCAAAGTGTGCTAGAGCGACTAAAAATATTTAAAAATAAAGGTTGATGCTATCCGCGCCATTACCTGTACCAGGATATACTGATGATGTGAATAAGTACTAGTACTGGTATTCGTACTGGTACGGGTACCAACAACTTATTGGTCGCGCGCGCGTCGCTGCCGCCAGCACGTACCGGCGCGTACTTACACGCACTCGTGTGTAATACATACATGTGTAGCACGGCGGGGGCCCGCACGGCGCGTGTGCGAGGTGTGACCCATATGCGCGGGTGATAGCCTGGCGCTTCGTCGTCCGTCAACCCGCCGTGATGGAGTGTGGAGTGATGGGTTTGGAGCAATCCTCCATCCTCTTAGTAATCCTCTTGAGCCATAGGCGCTCTTGATGAGCCATATGGTCGCTCTTGATGATCAGCGCGCTGATGCCGCACTATGCGCGTGGCCAGAGGGTACAGGTACCCCGTATCCCCTACCGCTGACACAGTGACACACTGACACCTGACAGACTGTACCTTCTTCGGGTACGTAAGAAATATGTCATGGGTTATTTGGATATATGTGATGGGTGTACACGGGGTACGGTCCGTACGATATGTCATCTCTTCTTAATGCCGCTACGACTCGCAACTACATATTACAAGTTCAAATGTGATAATGTACTACGCTGACTACGCAGCTGTGAGTGTGATATTCACACGAGTTCAGGTACATCCCTTATGAGCGGTCGTCTCGTACCTGAGGTCCTGGGATCGACTCCTGGTCGATTTACTTCGGCGATCAATGTACAGTGACACCACCTCTATAGTGAATATTCGGGACCCCCCCCCCCGCCCCCCCCCCCCCCCCCCCTCTGTTCACTAAAGGGGTAGGTTCACTATCGGGGTATTCACTGTAGCCTTCCGGTTACCTACCTCTACAGTGAAATGTTCAGGGTAGGATTTTCACTGTGAAGGTAGTGACAGGCGGATAACCTTGTGGTGGGGCGAGCGACTATCCTTAAAACACCTGGGAACCCTTTACAGTGTTACATCAAACAGCACCCCAGCCCGGAGAGGGATGGGGGTTGTCATGCGTGGGTTGCGCCCTTTCTACCCAATCGCGCATCACTATACTTCGACAGGAAACTTGGCCATGGCGGCGTGGCACACGACGCCACACGTGGGGCAACATTGTCGTACAACCCGCTACACCACACTCTTTCAGCTCTGGCCCGCCGGGCTCTCCTCTGGCGGCAACTACGCAGTGCATGGCATAACAGTAGCGCTGAGCTGGTTTCGCCATGGCGGCGAGACTTGCGTTGTTATGGTGGCAGCACCAACTGTGCATGCATGCAGCGAATATGTGCCGCCAACACTGTGACAATACAATCCAGTTGTCTAGAGCCGCGCCGCGCCCGCCGCCACCGCAGCCAGCGCGCTTTACACTAACGTCAAGTACTGGTGGTTCACTATAGAGGTAGGGAACCCCCATTCGGGACCCCCCCCCCCCCCCCCCCCCCCGGTTTACTATAGGGGTAAGTTCACCATAGCAATTGTTCACTATCGGGGTAGCTTACACGGTGTTAAGCGTTCCGTCCCCCCCCCCCCCCCCCCCCCCCCCCCCCCGTTTACTATAGTGGTAGGTTCACTATAGGGGTGTTCACTGTAGGGGTAGTGTCACTGTATGTCGTCCCGGCGTGTCCCGGGTTTACAGCCAGATGTTAGCTGCAAAATTCAAGAAATCCATACAGAATTCCAGAAGAAAATCCAGCTACGGGCCGCAAGAGGCGGGAACCGCCATGACCGCCACCGACCAGGCATCGCCACCAGCCAGCCGCCGCTCCACACAGTAGGGACGCTCTCCCCAGCACACAATCCCGGGCCGCCCACTCCAATAGCGGCACTAGGCCGAATGTGATGTGAAGGCGCCAACAATAAAGGGGCTTCGAAGTAGAGGTCTCGCAGCAAGGAGTTTAGAGCCATATCAAACAACATGGCGTCATCAGACAAACCTTGTCATCATCTACCGTTCGCGCACCGTGGGCTGCCACGTAGACATCGCAATGCATGACAAGAGACATTAATTCATAAATGATCGGACAAACATCAAATTCCTTGGTATGTCATCAGATAGCGATCGCTATCGCACGCCGCTTCTACTTCCGCCGCCGCCATCAGGCATGCAAACACAATCTTTTCTGCCACACATAGGCCTGCCTCGTGTCTCCCGCCCCGTCCCTCCCACCATCCAGACTGGATAGTCATGGAGCATCCCAACTTTGCCGTACACGAAGAAGGAGGGCATGCACGCACCTACATACGGCAACGCGCAGTCGGAGGGCAGCGCGTTCTCTGATGTGCTTGCCGTTGCCGGGGCCGCACTGAACATGATGGACATACCGCATACAGACGAAAAAAAAAACGGGGCAACATGACCCTCCGTAGTGCGTGGAGGGGGAGCACTATGTGGGTACGCCCCGCATGGGTGCCCGTTGCGGAGATCGCTCGGTGGAGCCTGCCAAGGCGTCGGCGGGTGCCGGTTAAGTGGGTAGACCAGGCGAAAATATTTTGAAAATGGGCCGGCCGAGCGAGGCCACTATTTGATGATGCGTGTATAGTGTACACGGGGGCATTTCGATTTGGAACTGCCCCAGTGTACAGTACCCACGCGGGTCATCAAATAGAGGCGCGGGGCATGTCATCAGATACGACGTGGCACACTCCGGTGTGAGTATTTATCTGATGACATGATTATGTGATGACGCCATGTCCGTATGATATGGCTCTTAGTGGTTTACCCCGTTGATGCATTAGCCCTTCGGGGTTCGAATGAGGCAATAGTCTACGGGCTATGCCAGACCTACGACTGTATTTGTTGGCGCAAGAGTTCAAGTGATGGGGTGGCTTCGGCCGATGTCCTTTACTTTCACAGGTACCCATCTTATGGTCACATTGAAAATTATAGAGGTTTGAATTGCACGGAGCGGGCAAAGTACGGCGGGGATTAACCCGACGTGATAAACTCCGGCGTACGCCGCTATGTACGTAGATGTGCTTCGTCGCCGCCCCTACTTGCACTTCCTATATGGCGCCCCTCGGCGCGGCGGTGACTCCGCCTGCTGCCTTTGCGTCAGCTGATGAGCTAGCGCAACGGCATCATTTGAGAATCTAGCAGTCTCGTAAGGTGACACTCGATCTCCCCTGCCTTATGTCGACCGACGCATCCGCTCGACGCAATTGCAACTTTTAACACATGACTATGGCCAGCACATGGCTGCCCGACGACATGTACATCCGTTTGGAGGAGGACCGTCAACTGTTTACGCTCAGTCTGCGACAACTGACACCGCTAGCCTCCTTGAGTTGGTGCAGCGGATGATGTTGCGGCTCAACGAGCTTGACTCATGCTCCCTTTCCGGACAACGACCACAACACGAGTAGAAACCCATTTTTTCCGACGCTAGACGACAGCCTCGCGGGTGGCGACTGAGAGGACGACCCTCTCTCCGGCTTTCTTGCAACAGCCTCCAGCCTCGCGGCGTTTATAGACTTGCTCGACTGGATTCATTGACTCCTGGCCGAGGGCGTACGCCGAGCACTGCATGCCTCCCATGGGCGTCACAACACCCGAACTCTATAGACCGCACGACACAACAAGGGGGGACGCTTCCTAATGGACGAGAAGAAGCACGCGTCGCGCGATGAGTATCGTCACCTCATGTGCTATAACGTTTTTACCACCGCCGCTCATGCGGCGCTCGCAGATGCCAACGTTGGCAACGCTTCGCGCGCACAACGCTACCGCCTCCGAGACCGCGGACGCCAACGACCTACTCGACTCCGCCATCCGCACGGTCGCAAACGTGCAGCCAAGCCAGCGAGGACATCATGCTCATCTACCTGAGACGCGTAAAGTGCACGACGGGACATACCGGCGAGGGGCGGGTTGCCAAGCGGCTCATCAACAACGGCTTTTTCGACATCGCCGCCAGCGAGTGCTCCATCAGCAACGGCGTAGACCCCCTCCTCAACGCCGTGGATAACAAGCGACTCGAGGTCAGCCTCCATCAGGCAGCCAAGGCCTATGCCGTAGC
This sequence comes from Tetraselmis striata, assembly GCA_006384855.1. Taxonomy (NCBI): domain Eukaryota; kingdom Viridiplantae; phylum Chlorophyta; class Chlorodendrophyceae; order Chlorodendrales; family Chlorodendraceae; genus Tetraselmis; species Tetraselmis striata. The sequence continues at coordinate 82,093 of VCJN01001211.1, read as the reverse complement.
ACACCTCGGCGGGGCGGGAGGCGGCGGCGGCGGAGGCGGCGGAGGAGGGGCCGGAGGAGGAAGCGGCGGCAACCGCCTCAAGGAGCGAGCAGAGGGAGAGAGGGCGGACATGAAGAAGGTCAAGGACAAGGACAAAGGCGCGGGCAAGGGCATCAGACCTCAGCCCGGCGACCGTGCTAAGAAGACTCCCACCCCCGAGGCGGAGCAAAAATGACGGTGTGCACCGCCGCGCATACTATCGCACCCCGGTTCCGACTACATGCAACTCTGGCGGTGTTGGCAAGACGTAGACGCGAGCGAGCAAGTTCTACGGTGGATCCGGGAGGGTGTCCGGATCCCATTCAAGCACAATAACCGCCCCCGCACCTTGCTTTCACAACGGTATGAAAGATTCTACCCCGGCGCAGCTTCTCTCATCCTCGAGGGCGACCTCGCCCGCTTCGTGGCGTTCGGCGCGTGGTAGTACGGCATCTGCAACAAGTGGGCATCATGACTCTTCCTAATCCTCTAGCCCGGCGTCAATCAATGGCGCTGCATCCTACGGGTGCCAAACTCCTAATGTGGGCGCACGCGCATCAAGATGGAGACCCTTCTAGGAGTACGGCACCTCAGTCACCAAGAAGGGACGCTACGTGTCCTCCTTCGACCTACAAGACGGCGTCTACGCCCTAGGCATCGCGGAGCAAGACCGAGACCACTTCAACGTGGACGTGCGCGGGCAACTTTACTGCCTCACCGGGCTACCGATGGCTCGATCCCTCTCCCCCTTCTTAGTAATCAAATTCGCCAAGAGACCTTTATTTGTCACCTACCTCCGCAAGCCCGAGCCGGAGCCCCCCCCTCATCGTCTTCGCGGCCCACACGGAGCAAACGCTATCTCCGGCGCACCTGGTGGCGAGGAGCGGACATCTTACCCTATTTTGACGACTTCATCCTCTTCGCTTCCTCGGAGGAGGAGGCGCTTCTCCTGCGCTAGCGGCTCTTTATCTTCCTCGACTCCTCGGGGCTGCAGCGGAGCCCCGCCACGAAGGGGTTATCGGAGCCCTGTCAGTTCAGTAAGCACATGGGGGTGGACATTCGACACATCGCCGGGTTACTTCTACGCGTCGCGGCCGACAAGCGGGGCGCACAGCAGGCGCGCGCGCGTCTACCGTGGCATGCCACGAAGCTCATCGGCCGGGCCACTTGCAACGCGCGGTGGCTTCCCTTGCGCGACATGCGGTCACTGGCGAGGCAAGCGCAATTTCTTTACTTGGCTATCCCCTTCGCCCGGTTCTTCCCCCGCGAGCTCCACGCCGTGGTGGGCGACATGTGGGGCGGACGGGTTCGGATGATCCCGCAGCTACGCCGCGACATGCAGTGCTGAACAACAATGCCTTATCGGTCCAACGGCAAGCCGGTACACCGGCCGGTGGAGACGGCCTACCTTCGCACCGACAGCTCCGGCTATGGAAGATGGGGGGGGGGGGGGGGGGGGGGGGGCTCAGTGACGAGCGCCGGCACATCACCGGAAAGGAGCTCAAGGCCGTCCGCCTCTCCGTCGAGGGCGCCCTGCCGCACTTGGCATGGCGCAACCTCCTCATACACGAGGACAACCAAGCAGTCTGTCACGTGCTCGCGGGCCTCACCTCGCTCTCACCGGTAATGATGGCCGAGCTACGGCCGTTGTGGCCGTTGTCTGTACGCACATCATCCACTTGCGCGCATCCAACTGAATCCGGTCGGCGCCAAACGTGTAGGGCGGATCGACTCAACAAGCTTGACAAGGAGGACTGGCAGCTCAACCCCTACTCTTCACGGAGTTGGACAACCGCTTCGGCCGGCACTCTATCGATCGATTCGCGTCGGCCACCAACACTCTGCGGCCGCGCTACAACGCAGCGTGGCTGAACCCTGCGTGCGAGGCGGTGGACTCCTTGCACCTGCCGGAAGCTGACAAGCGTCGGGAGGACAATTGGTGCAATGCCCCCTGGCCCATACTACCCAGCCTCGTGCTCAAATTGCAACAGAGCGGAGCGGCGGCTACCGTGGTCGTCTTACGGTGGGAGGGCAAGGCCTGGCACCAAGCGCTTACCGAGATGGCGGTGGAGAAGGTCGCGTTGGAGCCGCGCGCCGGCATGTTGCGTCCAGCGCGGCGGGCGGGGCGAGGTATGCTCGGCAGACGACCTCACTGGCCCGTGATATTGTATGCCGCGTGTTTTCCTTCCGAGCTAGCCGTGCTTGCGCCGCGGCAGTGAGTGCCACGCTGACCCTATTTCCGGGGTCGCGCGCCCAGTTTGTGGTACGTGCCGCGCCGGTTCGCGCCACCGCGATAAAGTATGACGAATCGAGGTCGCGGTGTGTACGACACCGTGGGCCGATTCTATGCGACCCTACTTGACCCGCGTGCTAGGTTCGGACACCATCGGCGCACAAACCCATAGCTGTTGTCGGCGGCGCGGGCGCCCATCACTACAGCATGGTACGCAAGCTATATGAAGCGTTACTTCCGCTTTTCCGAGGAGGAACAACGACTCACGTTGGCCGCTACCCCGGTAACACGGGTCGGTACGTCACATAGCTGGGCATCGTAGGGACGATCAAGGGACCTGGCTTACATCCATACCCCTAAGCGGTCAACGCCATCTTCAAGGTTCACGGCCGGGAGACAATGGCGTTGGGCGACTTGGTTAGCAGCTCCCCGAGCTTGCTTTAATTTCCGACAAGCAAACTACAGAGGCATGCGCGCAATGTGCTGGCCAATTTTGGTTCGGGAAAAGGTGCAAGGTGAGAGCGGCAAGTAAGTGAGGAATTCTGTGTATTTTGAGTTGTGAGTTGCATGTTCGAGTTGGCTTTATGTGTCTGCTTGAGGGTGAGCACGTAACGGGCGAGTGGGCGCTAGCAGCGCCGTTGCCCCGCGCCGTGCGTCCCGTGCCGATGCATCGTCGTGCCGATGCGACGGTGCTGCCGCTGCGCCGTTTCGTATTGTCTTGACCCGCCCATACTACCATGTAGTGGGGCCCATACTGAGACTTGAAGCGACGAGGGAATAAGTGACTAGTGCCCCAATGACGAAGACGAGGTGCTCGTGATCGTGCATACGGATGTGGAGCGGTAGATGGACGGTGTACATGTAAGGATTACTTGTCACTTCATCAACAGTATTCGCACACACCAATTACATGTACTTGTACCAGTCTATAGATAGAATTGATGGCGGATACTATCCGAAACTTTTTCGTTATAATACCGCTGTGTCTACAAAATGAAAATGAAAATGAAAATGTTTACAAACTGCTGTGATGATTGCCGATTCTTGGCGAAATTGCAGACCCCACCTGGAAGTAGTCCAAAACTTATGCCGGAGTTTCTTCATGCCGTACCGAAGTCGCGACTCAGCCCAACACTGGCCGGTTCCGTAAATGTATCGTACATATATCGCGGAAACTCCCCTATGTCACTTCGGCCCGCTCTTGGACGAACTGCAACAGTCGCCATGCACGAGCGGTGGCAGCAGCGATTAAGGATAATTTACATATATTTATGGCCACTAATACTTTAGTTGTATCATATATATTAACGGCTCAATAACCGCGGAGGTGATGGTGAGTGGAAGTGCTCGGAGCATTTTACAGTGGGAGGGGGGAAGTCGCCGAGCCGGGCTCGAGCTGCGAGGACTGTGGGCATGAAGATAGTAGAAGCAGAGCGCCCGGCGGGCCGGGAGACATGCACGCGCGCCGCGCAAAGGCGAGCGTGACATGTGCCCGGCAGGTGCTAGGGTCTCGGCCGGTGCTAGGGTATCGGGCAGATTTCCAACAGCCCCCTCAATTGTACACGGGGATCGACTTATTATTCGTCTGCCCGCTGTGTGCAATTGGAAACAATGGTCGGAATCTGGCGCTAATAGCCTAATATAGTACCGAGTAGTAGTAGTTATCAATAGCGACCACCCTATACGTCCTTGATGACTTCCGGTCGATGCACTCCCGCGTGCTGCAGCGTCGCCCCGCTGTGTTATCTTTGGCGGACTTTCGGCTTATCCACCGGAGCTGGTTCTCGCCGCCATGGGCGAGGCCGCGAGGGCGTCGTCATCTTCGTGCCATGGGCGGTGCCGGGCAGTGCGTTGTGCATGATGCTCTCCGGCAGCCTCTCTGCGAGTGTTAGGGTTACGCCCAAGCGACTACCCTAGTACCACCACAAACCTGCGACGTTTTATGGCCAAGTAATCACACTGTTGCACTGATGATATTTCAGCACGCGTATTAATTACTGGTACGGCCACAACCAGACGCCAGTAATATTCCTTGTAATATACAGTACGCGCTACAACTCCTTAATCATCATGATACTAGCTGCATGTCCGCGGTGCCGAGTCGGACCGCTATAGGATAAATATCCAATGCCACCAGCAACTTGTAAAAGATTACATTCTGCAACTAACTCAATTCACCAAACGCTACGAGTAAGAGCCATGTTTCACTAAGTACTGCCACAAGTACTTACAGCGAGCGGCGGGGCTGCTGAGCACGGTCGACCCATCACATAGTTCGGCGGGCTGCCGCTGTCGGTCGAGGACGGGTCGCCCTCCTCAGCCGACAGCATAGCTTTGGCGCTCTTCCGGTTGCCGGGTACCTCGTCGTGAGATACGAGGTCATTCGATGCGACGCTCCGACTGCAATGGTGTTGCGGCGGTGCATGCTACGATCATACATACGCAGAGTTGCATTCTCGGACCGGTAGAATGAGGCCGGATTGCGTCCCCATGCCAATAGGAAGCTTGCGAAGACACTGGGAGCCCCGTCGAACCAATAAGGGAAACCTATACTGGCAGGCGGGACGTGATAGGCGGGACTTGGGTAGGTAAGCGCCGCTTGGGCGATTCGCGTGTTGTTCTCGCTACGACGATCTTGGATGGCTTCCAAACGACGCGCGCTCCGCGCTGAAACGCTCCACGGTGTTATCGTTGTCTGGGGTCCAATAAGGATCCGCACAGCAACTCCGCGACGGTCGTCCGGCGCAGTCCTTCCACTAAGCAAAAACCACCAGCGGCCTCGCCGGTCGTTTCACCGTCTGCATTCGGTGATATTGCTAGTGGAACCACGATGTGTGACGGCCTGGCTCGACGCAAAGTGTGTAGTCAGTGTTCGAATTATATTTTTGAGGTTTCAATATAATAGCTAAGCACAGCGGTGGAAGTTAGACAAAATCCCGGGGTCTTGTGTATTGAGCGCAGCCCCAGAGCCTGGCTATCTCGGGCCGTTAGGCAGAAGCCCGATACGGTGTGTTGAATACAACCCCAGAGGCTGGCTATCTCGGGCCAGTAGGCCGGAAACCCGAAACCGTGTCAGGAGGGCTGTGCACTGGCCCCGAAGGCTGAGCTTGTATCCCGCGCCCCTTGTGGGCTTGTTTTATTCGGCGCCCTCGTGGCAGCTGCCTCAGCCGTATTTCGAACGACGACTCCGGACGTGCGCCGGACGCGCAGACTTCACCATCCAAGAGCCATGCATCCCGCCCGCGCCCACGCGATGTGCGAGGGCCCATAACCTAAACAACCCAACTGCGGAGGTGATGGTAGTGAGTGGAAGTGTTCTGAGCATCTTACAGTGGGAGCAGCGAGCCGGGCCTGAGATGCGAGGACTGTGGGCATGAAAGGGTTGAAACAGAGCGCCCGGCGGACCGGGAGAGAGGCACGCGCGCGCAACGGCGAGCGCGACATATGCCCGCCCGGCTAGTGCTAGGGTATCACCCGGTGCTAGGGTATCGGGCAGATTCCAACAGAATCTGCCATACAACTATAGACCGCTGCCTAAACGGCCGTTGTAGAGACGTTGCAAGAGTTTCACTATTGCTGGTGCTGTCCCGGGGGCGGAAAAAAAGGAAAATTGCAAAACAGTGTACAATTATGACTTATTCACCTATGTGGGTCTACTTTATTGTGGGAAAACTGTCGGCACTGATTTATAAATACTACATAATTATATGAATTACATGAGCTAGCTGCAAAAGGCAATCAGGAAATCACCAATTTCCTAGCTGCAGAATAGGCGGGTCAAATCCGGCTTTTATTGCAAACAGGGTGCAATCCCGAGCAGTGGCAGATTGCAAAACATGATGCAGTCGCAAAACAAAATGCAAATCGAGGTATGGCAAATTGCAGAACATGGTATAGACGGCCGGCAGCCCGGCCCGTAAGCGATGCCCCATCGTCGCATCATCTAGTGGGGCGACGACGGGGGCACCAACCAACGCGCCGACAAGACGTTGGACGGGTGACGCATGTATGTTGTACATGGTGAGGATCTGGCATGTTGAGCCAATAATAGCCGCGGCGAGTGGTGCGGCAGAACGGCGGTGGGGCGCAACTGTAAGCCGCACTGATGCCGATACGGCACGCGCGACGGGGCGCCTACTGTCTCACGTTGTGGGCGGGCGGGTGCGCCCATGACCCGCCCTACCGTCCGCAATTGCAGTGAGTCGCGGGCCGGGATGCATGCACTACTGCTGCTTGGCGGCCCGCCGGGAGGGGGGTCTCCAGTTGCGAATGAGGCGCGAATGGTGACGGATCGGTTGTACCCTGTTTCGCGGTCCACGAGCACTGGCAATACGCGCCTTTCGACACGGGTGGACGAGACGGTGGACGGGTTCTAATCCCCCGGGAACGTACCGTACGGGTTTAATTCATCCCGTCCACCTCGTTTTGCGGGCTGTGCTTTCGATACGGGTGGACGAGATTTTGGAGTGGACATGATGAAATGGCGAATTGGACCCCGCGCGGTGACGGACTCGCTGGGATAGGATCGCCTAGTGACGATATGGTGCGAAAGAAACACAAGAGCGGAGCCGCCATCACCCAACCGGGGCGTTTTTTCGGAGGCTGCCCTTGCTTCTCCACTGCCGTATTCTGAGGAACCGATGCACGCAGCGCGGACGAGCTGACAACATGTGGGAACGAGCCGGTTTTAGGTGGCGCTTGCTGCGGCGGCTGCTCACTGGACACCCCCGATAGCCGCCGGACAGTCTCAGTGATTGCGGCGACAACACTCCCAAGGACACCGCCTGCAAAGGAGGGGGATGCGACGGGGACATCTTGAGACGGGTGAGCCATCTCGAGACATTGGCGAGCGTAGTAGACGGCGTGTGGCGCGCGGCGACGAAGAGGAGTGGCCAGAACTACCGACGGGCGACGGCAACCTCGACGCAAAAGCGTAGCGCGCGTGATGGTGACGGGCGTGGAGTTGCCTTATGTTGGGGCGGCGCCGCGGCGCGCGCGCGGTAGAAGCATGGGTTGGTGCATGTAACGGCACTAAGTACTGATTTTTTTGGAACTCGTCCACTGAGCGGGGGACGAGATCAACGATTTTGGGCGATTTTTATTCAACCTGTAATTTCTTACATAAGCTAGCAACAAAAGGCGATATCAGGAAATCACCAAAAAAGGGACAATCAGAAAGGTCCTCTACAACGACTGCGAGGTGGAAGCAGTAACATGAGAAGACTCGGAACGGCGGAATGGGCACGAGCCCACGCATCAGACTTGGCCATCTGCACACCGGCAGAGAGAAAGCCGCCCAGGGTACCATGCACGCAAGCCGAGACCCCCTGCAACAACCCACGCCGTGTGCGCGACAGGTGACGGCGGAACTCAACATGTTGGCTAGCGACAAAGTTCCGAAGTGCCTGAACGGATTGACCACGAAGGAAGCACGAGGTCGGGGCGGAAGGACCGCCAGGGAAGTTGCGCACAGCCAACAACACCGCGAAGATGTAGACCACCGTCAAAACGGACTTCCCGAGACGGCCGCGATCCTCAACCACAAAAGGGTAGTATCGGTGAACACCATGGCAGCACCGCCCCCGCATCAATTGCCACAGATGCCCACATATTATTCAAAGCGGCATGCATGCGGTGCTTGTAGTTCGCTACGGGGCATATGGGTAGATGATCCACGATGAAATCCGTAGCGCTCCGGTCCGAGCCATCCGAAGAGCGAAACCATAAGGGATCAGTACCACACGTGGGGCCAGGGCAAGTGACAAGCGCGGAACCTCCGCGCGGGCAAAGGCCCAGTACCCGCGCAGCGGCGGCGGAATAAGCAGCATGGGGAATCTTGCGGGCTGACTCGTGATCCGACTGGAAAAGCGATAGGGAGCCGTCCCGCACGCGCTGTACAAGCGCAGGGTATCAAGTCGCGAGGCCGCGGCATCAGTACGCTGGAAGCTGAGATCGAGGGCCACGAAGTCACGCAAGCGAATCGCACGGCTGAGGTGGCGTTGGACAACCATGCATGGTCGTAGGTTGATCATCGAAGGTCGCACCCGAACCCGTACCCGAGGGCGGAGCAGTAGAACCTGCTGGCAGCGATTCTGGGAGGGAAACAGTCGCTCCTGACGGAGGGTGTGCCACTAAATCACCAGGCGACGGTATCTTAAGAGCTACAAAAGCGCATGTAGTAACGGTATTGGCAGTACTCGTACCACCGATAGGAAGCAATTGCTGGGCAGCAGAGGCGGCCTCACTAGTACCAACTCCAAGAGGTCTGGCCGTAAAAGGAGATGTGGTGACGCGCAGTCCTCCGCTAGTGCTCTTAGTACCAGCTGCTGCATCCGATGCATCCGATCCGAACCTGTCCATTGCTCGCGGCAGTAGTGGACGAGTTGATACGGGACGCCCGTAGAAGTACGCGTGGACGATATGCCTTTGTACGTTTTTTATTCGGGTTAGATTAGAACTTGTCCACCGTCTCGTCCACCCGTACGTACAGGTACCGGTATCGAAAGGCGCCCAATGTATGGAACGTGTTGCATTTGTCATTGCACCCTGTTTTGCAGAAGCCGGGTTTGACCGTTTGACCCTGTTCTGCAAGTCAAAATTGTACCATGCTTTGCAATTTCCCCCCAAATAACTAGACCCGATTATTATCTTACCGTATCTCCTGAGGAGATATACTCCTGAGGAGATACTGGTGGTGGTGGGGGGGGGCTCCGCCGGCCTCTGCGCGCCTCAGCGCCACTGCATGCTGTCGCAATAATATTATTTTAAAAATGCTGTCACACCGTCGACAATATTTGAAAAACAAATGCCCTGCTGTCGTCGATACAATACCCCCCCTGACGACAATACCCTGTCATCCCTTGTCCGCTCGTTTGAGCGGTCGGTTGAGCGGTTGGGCGGTTGTCTCGTATGCGAGAGACCCGGGTTCGATTCCTGGCCGATGTATTTCGGCAATATCGGCCCGGCGTGTCCCGGGTTTACCCGGTTGATGCATTAGCCCTTCGGGGTTCGAATGAGGCAATGGTCTGCGGGCTATGCCAGACCTACGACTGAAGTTGGCGCATGAGGTAAAGTGCTGGGGCGGCTTGGGCCGATGGCCCGGGCGGGGCGAACTTTACTTTACTTAATACCCTGTCACGTGGCATTGTCGACGTTGTGTGTGTAAATTGCCTCCTCTATGGACGGACCCCCTTAGAGACGGATTTCGGACCCCCATAAAGACGACTTTCGAAGTCCGCCCGACCCCCGCGACTGCAGTATTTGCAGGGCGTGCAGCCCAAAGGTACGCTCACCGGTAGCTTCCTGGCGGAGGTACGTGTGCAGGTGATAGGGGCTGCTGGAATGCGGGCAAACGCAGACTTGGTGATAACGGGGGAGGCGGCGATGCTGGTGCCCTACCGACGAGAGCACGTCGAGAAGTATCATGGCTGGATGGTGCGGATCGCCGTCTGACACATTGTCTGATCCCTCTACCTCACCCAGCTATTGATATATCTGCACGCGCTGGCGGCAACTTATCGACGAGGTAGGTAAGGGGGGCTGGCGCACGCGTGTGTGTGAGTGTGGGGGGGAGGGGGGCGGCGGGGGAGCGTAGGAGTTGCCATTACTTCGGTGCTACACCGCGTTACACCAGTACGGCGGAGAAATCGCAGGGCGACGAATGGGGGGGAGCCAGTGAGAGCGCCCAACGCTGTGATATAGCATGGACCGCCTGTCTGGAGAAAGATCGACGTTGCTAGCGCAGCGGATCCTGCGCTGTGGCTGGCAGGTTCTCAGCGCAGCCGCAGAAGCACGCCGTCTGAATAAACCAGCCACTCCGATGACGACCCCACCCCCCCCCTTGGGCGCCAACCTGCTACATCCCCTGCCTCGCCCGCAGAAGGACCCCTTTCTGCAGGAGATGACTGCGTCAGAGCCGCTGACGCTAGAAGTACGGCCCCCACCAACGCACTGGTGCTAGGTGCCTTGACACTGGCCGGTGGCGCTGACTGCGGGCAGCGGCGCTGCTATGGCAGGAGGAGTACAGCATGCAGCAGTCGTGGGCAGAGGACGAGGACAGTGCGTGCCCTAGCTCGAAAGCACTGCGATGTGCTCCAGGGGGACTGTGGACCCCTCCGTGTGCCTAAGGCTGCTTTTGGTCGGGGCTGTACCAGTCCTGAGTGGAGGATACCCCCCCGCCCCCCTCTTCTTCCCTGCGCCGCCCTCGCGAGCAGAGTGCACCTTCATTGTGCTTGACAGGAGCATGCAAGATGTGGGCAGCTGCGGACGGCACGGCGGAGCCATGGCGGGCGACACCAACCTTTTCTTCAACGATCCCGACAGCAAGACAACCGCAGAGATCGAGATCATGATCGCTGAGGCGAGCAGCCGCGGCAAGGGGCTGGGGCGCGAGGCGGCGCGCATGATGATGGCGTTTGCCGTGTCGCGGCTGGGCGTGACCCGCTTTGTAGCCAAGGTGGGGGAGGCCAACGCGCCCTCGTTGGCGCTCTTCACGCGCAGCCTGGGCTTCACCGAGGTCAGCCGCTCCTCGGTGTTCAAGGAGGTCACGCTGGAGCTGGCGGCGGAAGGCGAGGCGGGCGCAGACTTGCGCCAGCTGGCGGCGCAGCTGCGGTACAGCTCCTTTGACGACCCTCACTGAGCGCGCGGCACTGAAGGGAAACACCTCATACGTGTGACATCGATACCGGCCAACACCACGCGGTCCCATCACGACAGTGTGTACCGGAGCAGAACCTCGGCCTGTGAGGGAGTGTAAGTCTGCCCACGTGCGCACTCCCCCGCCCGACTTTCTGAATCATTATTTGCGCGCCCATCCAGGCCAGTTCGCTGCGCCTCCGGGGCAGGGGTAGACACAGACTATCTCTCTCCGCCAACTACTCCGTCGATGCCGCAAGCGCCGCCTCCGTCGCGGCAGGGGGCTGAGTCTCCTCTTCACGCGCCCCTCCATCCTCCTCCGCCTCCGCTGGCGCCCCCGCATCGTCCGCCACTGCGTCCGGGGCATAGCCCCACAGGACGAGGGAGTCCGCGTCCGTCCAGGGGCGCACCTCTACCGCCGCCTCGATGCCGCTATCTGCCTCGCGCCTGGATATCATGGACTTGAGGACCGCTGCGCGGCGGACGAGGCAAGCGGCAGTGGGCAAGGGGGGGCTGGGGTTGGTTGGCATGGAGGGAGGGGGGGTAGCAAATGGGCGAGCATGGCCGCGGCCCTGCAGCATCTGGCATGTCATGCCATGCCGTGGGGCTGATGGCCCTGATACTACAGCACCACTCGTCTGAATACACTATCGCTCCGCTCGCACCATCGGACCGCGGCAACTCTTAAGCCGAATCAGTGGTAAAAGCGAGGGGTGGCTGCGCCGTCTGATGAGCTCAAGCAGCGCAGGTGCCGATGTTACGCTGTACCGGCACTGATTTGGGAAGGTTGGTTTGACCAGTCCGCGGCCCCACCATGGCAGGTCTGTTTGATGCTGTGTGTGGGATCACGGGTCTTATGCTTGGGGGTGGGTGGTGGTGGTGGGGGGGGGGGGGGGAGCTATTGGGTTCATCAGGCTTCCATGGATATAGTGTCTACATCCGTGATGACAACGTCCAATAGTAAAACTGACACCATTACGAATGGATAACACAAATCACCGCCATCCCAGAGCATGAGGGACACAAAGAGATGTCTTGCTGCATTCCTCATGTTATGGGTATGGTGTTTGGCAGCTGACATCAGGCTTCCTACATCGCCATCATTCAGACATTCTCGGTATATCCGGCGACGAGAACTACGCACGTGCCCTCGCGGAGCCATAGCGCTGTGAGCGCAAAGGTACCAGAATGTAGTTTGGCTGTGTGATATTGACTCCATTTCACATTCCACAATGCGCTAGGGGTTCCTAGCACCCCTTTGCCATTTGTTCATTGGAGACCCCCAGTAAATCAGTGTGTGCCTGCGCCTATGTGCCCCCACACGCCCACCCCTGCCTTCCCCTCCGATGCGACTGGTGGGCGGCGCCTATCCATACCAGCGGTGTTACTTTGGTTGCAGTAGCGGTCACGAGCGCGCGTTAAGGCAGCAGGCAAGGTGGGACGGAGTGTGCAAGATGAGCAAGGAGCATCAGGCTTTGCCCACGCCTCACCTGCTCTGCTGGGCACGTCCTTGTAGGCGGCCTGCCGCACGTTCCTCAGCTCCAGCGGCTCGTACATGTTGCAGGCGGGGCCGTTGACGGGGCGCAGCCCCAGCGTCTCTCCTGTCGCCGACACCACGTGCTGCGCAGCGGGCGCGGCTCACAGCCTCAGCGCAGCCGCATACTAATAAACATCCCCAACAAATAATGAGATCTAGGGCGCGGGGGGAGGGGGGGCGCGGGGGGGGGGGGGGGGGGGGGGGGGGGGATACCTGAAACTCCAGCACAGCATCCTTTGGCAGCTGATTCACCTGCCCGCTAGCCAACACCTGCGTCCGGAGCTGAGGGAGTACACGGGGCAAACAGAAGTCGCGTTGATGTCCGCAAAAAGGTTGTGGTCGGCCGGGGGGGGGGGGGGGGGGGGGGGGGGGGCATGCGGATTGCCAAACTGCAAACTGATCCAGCAATTGTTCACACATGCCCTGGAACCAGATGGAATGGCGGCCGAAGCTCCACGCAGCAGCTGTGCCGTTTGCTGGCCGCAGAGGCTGACGTGCTGGCAAAACCACTACTGGCAAGCCACACTCACACTGCCGAGGCGGCAGGCAATGGAAACGGCGTGGCGCATGGCAAGGGTGGCAGGCGACAGGCCATGGACTGGGAGCGCACCGCCTCCCTCGCCAGTGCGCAGAGGTGGCCAAGCTCCAGTTCAGAGAGCTCGGCGTTGATGGGCTGTGCGGTGTAGCTGCGCTCCCGCGCTGCTGGCCGCGCCGGAGCGGCGTCGCCCTCGCGGCTGCTGGTGGTCGTATCGGTCAGGGATTCCCCGGGGCGGTACGCCTCGCCGCGCGCGCTGGGTAGGCCGCCACCCAGCAGGTTCCGGCCCGCCAGCAGCGCCATCGCCGCCACCAGGGCGCCGCCCGCCACCACCCTCCCCAGTGTGCCCACCTGCCGCAGGGTGGCAGGCTGTCAGCCAGCAGTGAGTCACCTGGAGCGCACAGCAACTGGGCGGCGGTGTTGCGGGTGCTGGGCCAGCTGCCAAAGTCGAGAGAAAGGCGACTTGACCACAGTAGTTTGTTCCTCAGGGAAAAGGACAAACCATGGGAACTATTCATTGAATAATGCATTTCCTAAAGTGTTTCTCATTGATCATCAAGTGAATCTGGTATAACAACTAATGCTTTCACACCCGACTTTACATTGAATGGAGTCCGCGGGTCGAAAAGCAATGCACTGTTCTGCACCATCGAGACGGGGGTTGTATGTTTTATTCGGGGTGCACTCCGGTACATTTCCATTTCGGTACATTAAGTACAGTTTTCGCTTCTTCGTGAGGGAGAAAACCGCCCCGCACATGTGTGGGCGTATATAACGAACCCAGAGCGCGGTGACGGTATTTGGCAGACCTTTCAAAAGAACACCAGGCAGGCCAAGGCGAAGCTCAGCCGGCATTGCAGCCCACCGATCGGTACGCCATGCCACGTTGGGCTCAGTCAGCTGTGGCGCAAACTGCCCGTGCGGCAATGCTCGACGCCTACGACCCAGGCTGACGTGTATCCCCCTCAACAGCTCGGGCTAGGTATCCAGGGAATTGTTTGGGATAGCAACAAAGTGATAGGCAGCGGCCGCAAAACCCACAAGGGTCTGTACTCTTCCCAGGTTGCGCCCTGACTGACAGCGTCACGGAAGCTCAAACTATGCAGGAGACCGCCCGTTTGTCCTGACGCCCGCTGTTACATGGCGCTGAGCCCCCCCCCCCCCCCCCCCCCCCCCCCACCCCCAGCGCGCCTTCGTGCTTTCTAGTGCGGGGAAGGTGATAGCAGGGGCAGCGCATAAAAGGGTGGGCGAGGGGCGCGCGGGCTGCCCAACCTTCCACCAGGGCGCTCTGCTGGACGGCACCAAGTTGCCAAAGGAGGGAGGCGCCTTGAGCGCCATGATGTTCGGGTACTGCTTGAGCATGGCATCCACAGCATCCGACATTGCAAGCAGGTCCCTACGCGGCGGCAGCGCAGGTGGGAGGCCGCGCCGAGCATCAGCCGAGCCAGGCATCCAACAAGCCAACTCACCCCCGTGAATTGCTCTGCCCCCCATCCCCCCACACCTCCCGCAGCATCAGTGCCCGCAAGGCATGTCGAGCGGACTCCCACATTTCATGCCTACCCGGCCAAAGCGCCTGAAGGATGCCGCAAAGGAAGCAAACCAGGGTTTGGGGGGGGGGGGGGGGGGGGGGGGGTTCGCACTCTGACGTGAGCGTCGCCATCAGCTCGCCCCCCTGCTGACCGGGTTCCACTCCCGCCGCCCGCTGTATCCGCACTGCGTGTACCCGGGCACCGTCGCCCGCCTTGCCTGCCAGGCGCGCAAACGCCACAGCCCCGCTGCTGGGCACCCACCTGGAGGGTGCAGACAGGGCGACGTGTCAGCCTCCAGGTTGCACAAGGAGTTCCAGACCACCTGCCCCTCTATTCCCCCTCCTCGTCCTCTCAAGTTCCACCACAAGCTCACAGCGTGCCCCACTGACACCAGCAGCAACGCTGTCTGGTATCAGCAGGGCGCACACATACCAACCATGAAACCACACCCGACCAAGCTGAGCTGCCGACAAGCAAGGTGGCACCACTGCACCCAGTCCAGCCACGAAATGCTTGCGGGAAGCAGGAAGGGAGTAATGCACAAAAAGTACTGCCATGATAAGGTTTGCCCACACACAGCCTGAAGACAGATTTAGGAAGGGGGGGGAGGGGGGGGACCACAGTGAAAGGAGGGGCCAGCTGGGGGTTGTAGCGTGTATTTCCCTTTAGGTGGGCAGTTGCGCTGCCGAGCTGCATGCTGTGAGCGAGGGCGGGTGATTGGCTAGCATATGGCTAGTCCAGTGGAGTTGCTCGCACCCGCTGGCCTCTGAGCTTTCCATGTGCGTCTCCATGTATTCCGCCAGCGCCGCCACCAATTGCGGGTACAGCTCTGGCCCGCCCTGCAGGCAAACAGAGGCGTTGGCCGGGGGAAATGGAGGTGGGGGGGGGGGGGGGGGGGCACAACAAGGCTAAGCAAAAGCCCTTGTCATGCATCAGGCTACTGTACGCTGGCTTCCCGTGCTCACCATGCACCATCGGCACACATGGAGGGGCTCTGGGAGGGCGCACTGTGACTGAGGCGTCCTCATCCCCGCCCGCACCCTCCGCAGGCGCATTGGAGTTGCCGTCACCCCGCACAACTGCTTGCGCCGGCAGCGAGATGCGCGACCAGCTGACCTCATCCAGAATGACTAGGCGCGGCCACATGAAAACCGACTTGGACAGCAGCTGGTATGGTGGGTAGTCCCTGCACGCACCCCGGAGCAATCACGTCAGGCCGCCCGCCACCGCACTGACCATCCATTCGGGGCAATCTGCCTCTCCAAGAAGCAGGCGCCAGATGGCAACCCTGCCCCCCACCCCCCCTCCTCCAGCAATGTCACCCAATGCTTCTGCTAAGCCACCCACCGGTAGGGGTCCCCCTGCGCTGTCAAGTCGCTCAGGAACTCGGGCTGTGATGCCTTGTCTCGCAGCACGGGGATCGCCGGCCTGCCGGCGCAGAGCAGGCTGCGTCAGCGCCCACTGACATACGGCCACCTCGAGCTGCATCCCAGAGGGAGGAAAGGGCAGAGAGGAGAGTAAGGGTCAGCCAGGAGAGGGAGGGCCGGGGGGGGGGGGGGGGCACCCAGAGGCCCTGGCGGATATGTAGCGGTCGCAGATGTTGCCGCCTGACAGCTTTGTGGGGCGGCGGATGCTGCAAGGGTGGCATGGGGAGCGGCGGCGGGTTCAGGAAGGCCCAGTGATTTGCGGGCAGAGGAGGATAGCGGAGGGATGTCCGATGCAGATTAAGGGACGGACTCAAGGGGGGAGGGGGGGGGGGGGGGGGGGGGGGGCTCACGCGCCCAGCAGGCGCTGCCGGTCAGGCTTTGGTTTATCTATAGCTTCAAAAGCCTCCTGAAAATCGCTATCACCGGCGGCCCAATCTATCAAGCCATCAATGAGGCGCTGCTTGAGCATCACAGGGTCCTGCGAGGTTGACCCCAGGGGGAAGGGGGGGGGGGGGGGGGGGATGTGAGCCCCGCCATCCTGCCACCCACCATGTTGAGAGGGGGGCGGGGGGGGGGGGGGGGGTGGGGGGGGGCTGGCAAATCGCCCAACACATGCTCGCAATATAGGCAAGTAACCCAATGGCATTTTAAACACCCTCTTCACTGGGGGAATTGAGCGAGCAGGACGATGCCAGAGGGTGGAGGCTGCGCATGTCGGGTCTGCTGGCAAAAGATGAAGCCAGATATGGGTTAGACATAGCGCCCTGATTCGATGATGATACATGGTCATGATCCAGCATGCAGCACCCAGGGGAGGTAAGGTGAAGGCAGGGGGGCGTACGTCTACAGCCTTCGGGTCCAGGGCCCCCAGGGCTGCCAGTGACTCCGCTGGAAGCATGGCCTGCGCCACTACGGTGAGGCTGTCGATGCTGAGGTCCAGAAAGGCGTCTGTCGCAGCCTGCCACGCCACCGCATCACCGCAGCAGCACAGCGCACGCGGCGGCAGCCGTCAGGCGGAAGCCGAGCAGCTGCGGGCCTGCCTTCCCCCTCCCTTCAACCCACTCAGCGCCCCCCTCTCGAGCCAGCTCACCATGGTGCCGGCTGGACACTCGGCCACACTGCTTTGCCGGAGAACAGCGACCCCCCCCCCCCCCCCCCCCTTCCCCTCCCCGGGGTCAGGGCCATGTCTTGAGCCTGACCACCCGGACCCGCCTGCTGTCGTCCATCACGCCGGGGGGAGGTGCACACCTGCTTCATGATGGCCTCCACCTGAGGCGACGCCTCCTGCTTGTTCCCGTATCTTTTGACGACTGTCTTCAGCTTCGCCTTGCGCATCTGCATGTACTCCTGCCCAGCCCCAGCCACGGTTCCGGTTCCGGCAGCTCAGCCGGCAGGTATTGCTGCGACAAGGGGGAGGGGGGCAGAGCAGGCGGCCTCTCTCGCTGAGCTGCACCCATGCTGGCCCACACCTGCTTCGCGGCCAGCTTGGCAATGGTGAGCGCATAGCCGGCGTTGCGGATAGGGCTCCCCTGCTCCACCTCCATCTCCCCTACCTTGAAGCTGTCGATGACAACCACCTTGAGCCCCTCTTCGCCGCCTCCCTGCATGACCTCTGGCTGCTACAGCCAGCAAACCGGGCCCAATTAGTGGATGTCTCACGGGTGCCAAGAGAAGGGGGGGGGGGGGGGGGGGGCATGTCACTGCTGGCGGCCTCACCACTGCGTGCAATCGGCTCTCCCCGCTGAATCTCCGGCTTGACAGGCGGCAATGTGCCGGATGCCCACTGCGGCCTGCAATTGGTGCAGTGCTCGCCGCCCTACGGCGCCAACACGAATCCAGCGCTAGTCAGCAGTCAGGCAGCGGTGACTACTGGTTTGCTTGGTAGCGGACGGCAGGGCGGGGTGTCTGTCTGTCTGTGTGTGGGGAGGGGGGGGGGGGGGGGGGGGGGGGGGGGCTGCCGCGTAGAGGGTGGCGCTGGCAATGGGTAGCCGAGTAGGGAAAAGAGGAAGCCAGGTAGTAGTGGGCAGGGGCTGGAGGTGTGTACGTGGGGGGGGGGGGGGGGGGGGGGTATCGCTCGGTGGCACCTTGCAGGCAGCTGGAGCGAAAGCAGCGTCCGTGAGGGGCACCGGGCGGGGGCACGTGCGCCTGAAGCGCCCCGCCGCGGCGTAGTTGAAGGGGCGGCAGGGTCGATCGCAGGTGGAATGGCGCCCAACATTGCGGCGGCGGCGGCGGCAGCGGCGGCGCGTCTCTCGCCGGCCAGGGAAGGTGCGGCTCCTAGCTGCGCGTGGTGGTGCCACCTGCTGCCGAAAGACCACTCGAGTCACGCTAAGGAGCTATCAGAGAGGAGCGCTAGTGACGGTCTGACTTTGTCGCTATTGCATTTAGGTGTCGACTCGAGCTGACAAGGACTACGCGCGACAGGCGGGCGAAGGCGGCGGGCGGCGCTTGGCGGGCGCGCGGGGCGTGCGACGCGCAACCGCCGAGGCTACTAGTACGAGCAGTACCAGTACCGGGGTACTACCACAATATACTGGGTATAATATGTTCTTATCTCTTCCCTCGGGGCGCGGGAGACGGGGATTTCCCCGCGGGTGACGCCGCGATCACCGTCTCCCGCGTCTCCCGCGTGCGCGATAACGGCTTATTCTGCCCAACTGGCGCGTAGAGCCTTACGCCTACTTACGCCGCACCTCGTATTCAGGGTTTACGCTCGGGTCTGAGGGTTTCGTTCGGCACAGGCGCCGCGTTTTTTCTCTCGGGGACGACGATCCGCAGTACCCACAGTAGGCCGGCGCCCCGCCGCGAACGAGTGCTGCGCGTAGCGACTCCGTCACCGCCCCAGCGGTGGCAGCAGTGTTCGGCGGCGGACACGGCAGTGCACAGCCGCAAACGGTACTGGGCTGGGTAGCGTGCAGTGTATGAGTTTCCCGCCGTCACGCAGTGGTATAAAGTAGCACGCCCTGGTCCTCCCATGCTAGCCGCGGTATTTTGCCGGGGGATCCGCCGCCTGGCGGCCCCTGCGGCATGTCCTAGCCGCGCATGCGGCGGCCGTGCCTACGTCGTTGCCGCGTCGCAAGTTCAGCTAACTTACGAGTGTTCGGGCGCGGGGGAAGTCCTCATCCGAAGCTCGGTCGGATCAAGTGGCCAGCACCGCGGCAACCCTCTGGCGGGCAACATAACTGCCACTGCTACCGGTACAGAGAAAGCGAGACGGGAGTGGACGGAGTACGGCTTGCTAGTGGGAGCGGCGGGCACCCTTGTGTTGTGTGACAAAACACTCAAGAACTACCCCAGCCAATGCGAGGTAAGTTACGCGGGTGTCGGGTAAATCATGCCGATATTATTGCTAGCAGCTGGTAATATCGAGACGACGAGACTTTTTTTGCATTCGGCGAGCTAGTCGTTTCTTATACTCTCGGTCTTGTATGATGTTGTGATGACACCTTTCTGCAGGGTGAAGAGGGTGACGCCTTTGTTGAAGACGAGCCCGTCAGTCCACCAACAGGTAGTATCAAACGGAAGCGGGCCTCCATGCAGGACGACCTTGAATATCAACGGATTCTCAGTGAAGCCAACAGATGTATACCTCCAGCCCAAAACTTGATGCGCAATGATGCTTCAAAAAAGTGCGGGCATGCCCACCTCCCTGTATAGTTACATGTCGTTCCCTATTCAAATATCTCCATGCCGCATTGCGCTAATGTTGTTGGAATGCAACTGATGTGCGTGTGGTGCAGGTCCTACCTGGCAAAATGGTTAAATACCTGCACTGGGTGAAGAATGAGGGAGTGTACCATCAAGGACAGTCTGTCCCATCATATGACCTGCCAGATGTGCTGGATGTGCATGCATGGATGGAGAGCATAGAACAGTACTTGGAGTACTGTTATTTGCAGCCAGTCGAGGGCCATGGTCTGCGAGATGAGGCAGGCGACAATGTCGACAACGCCAAAGGATGCCAAGTACCGAATCCATGCTGGCATCCACTACGACTCTCAGCACTCTATACTTGAGCGTCTTTTCAGTATTTTGGGTATTGAGAGCGACAAGATTATCCATGCCTCCCGCGCAGTTGCTGCAAGGCGTCTGCGGCTTTTAAGCAATGGCAATTCCGGTATGGTGGCAGGCAGAGGCCACTGGGCCCAAGACGGAGAAGGTGGCAACTCTGTCATGAGCGAGTAAGTGATGCCCTCTTAGCCCAACTAAGAGTCATGTGGCAGCGTTATGCATCGGCCGAGCAATTATCGTAGCAGCTGCGGGTAGAATTCAGCAGTACTAGATGCGAATGCTACTTATTGTGTGTCGGTTTTGATATGCATACCGTGCTGTACATGCAGGTGCTACTTGACAGACATTGACGTCGCGGCTGAGGCCTACATGGCAGGGTTTGACCAACCAGGACACTACCACCTTCCCCGGGCGCAGCTTGAAGTTCCGCAGGCGTGTTTGGAGAAAATATTCCCCGGTGTGTATGTAGCGCACTTGTGAATGTGAAATTTCGTGCGGAATTCCTATCATTCATTGTTAAAGGTTTAAATAAATGTATTTTTACACTTATATACTTCCGTCCCTTACCGCCATGCAGGGATCGAGAAAGAAGTTGAAGACTTGAAGTCTAAGATCAACACCCCGGAGGCCGACCATTCCGCGCTTGGATTTGCAACAACGCTGATGCGCTTACGGTATGTCTTATTTGTATGAGTTGCTACTATGCGTCGTATGATGTGATATGATGAGCCTATTGCAGCTCCATCACATGATTGCTGACAATCAATTTTGTTTCAATGCAGTGAAGTGTTCATACAAGATTCTGTAGAGAAGATGGAGCACATGCCAGACCACCCATTATGGGATATGGATGTCTTCAAAATGGACGAGTATAAGGAGTATAAGGCGCAACTACAGGAGCATCTAGAGCGCACCCGGGCTACAGTTGTCCCTCCTACTGTGAAGGAGTTTGCGCCTCAAGTCGCCGACGCGCTGGCGGGTGTGAATGACAATGTATCTGCACTCCGGGCGACTAACGCCAAGGTAAGTTACTACTATTATATGTGATGAGTGTGTGTTTTGTATCAATGTGAGTATCCAGATTTTTCCGATGAAATATATCCGCTGATAGCTCACGCGGCATGCCCAAACTATAGGCCGTGGCTACTCTCGCAGAACACATGGGACGTATCGAGGAGAAGCTAGACGACGCGATCGCCGGTCAGCATGAAGCTGCATCACGTGCAGATAAGGAAGCACGTAGAAGATGGGCAGTTGTGCATGCATTAACTCGGGACCATCCGGAGCTGCAAGCAGGGCCACAGGATGACTCACCCTGGGGAGCACCTGAGAGCGACCTCCCGGTTACGGAGTCTGGTGCGCAAGAACCATGTGGTACACCCTCCTTGTCGGCACATCTGGTCATGGCTGACGGCCCTATGTCCAAGGCATCTCGCACCGCAACGGCCCTATGCAAAGAGTGGTTCTTTGGGTGTCCACCAGATCCGCCCAACGATGCTACCATAAAGAAGGCCCCCGTCGTGGATATGATAAACAACAAGGACCAATTTCCAGCATTCGACAAGTGGAGGAGGGCTGGGCCAGGTCGTAATTTCTTTATGTACCGCCATGCGCTGATGGTCGAGATAGAGACAATGGCGCGGACCCAGGCAAGCAGTAGTCAAGCCACAGCCCATGCCGCCACATGCTTGCATGTGGCTGAGCATGAGTTTGATAACAAGAAATTGAAGGGGATGGGGATAAAGGCTTTTGTTGAAAAAATGCGTGAAGATGCAAAGGCTGGATAGGAAATGTGTGCCATAGAGCAATTAATATATGCACATTTAAACGTACATGTTGTTGTAACATGGCATTGGTGTGCCCATCTCGGCATAGCCTGAAGTTTGCCCTCCACTGCAACCCTCTGTACCCATGTGTGCTCCCATTGAGTGGCACTGCTACCCGGCAAGAAGTTCCCATATGTGCCCTGCTTGGCAGGCGCAGGCAACGAGTGCCGTACCCACATTATTATGCATATTCTCACCCCCGCCCACTGCATGCGTAAGAAACGCCAGAACCGGCATCCCGTCGCGTTGCTGATTGCCGTCTCCACAGGCTGGCTGCTCATCAGCCACCATGGAGCGCCTACTGGGCGCGCAAGTGGCCGTAGCCCGCATGCATGGCAGCCCCTTTTGTGCTCAATTGTGATTTTATTTGGATTGTGCACGTAGGCGGGTCACCTGATGCAAAAAGCTCGGCTCGCCAACCTGACAGCCTTTCATTGCTCCCCCTCTTCCACACACACAGATGGAAATGGAGTTGCAATAATAGCACGTAGGACTGCATGTGTAGGCTTAATCAGCAGCACCCGCTGATGGCGATAAATCGGGCAAGTGGTGATTGAGGCAGTAAGCTGGGTGAGGTGGCCCGGGAGGGCACTACGGGAAGAGGCAGGGAGTGTTGCAGGAGAATTTTCAATATGTGAGTGGCTGATGCACTCCTATCTCTCGTGCATTCAGCCTCAATGGTGCCCCTAGGGCCGCGCCTGCGGTTGCTGCGATGTCACTTGTGGCGGGTCACTGTCCGGCGAGGTCGGCGCGACGACGAAAGGCGCCAAATGGCCTCGCACGTGGCTGTAGCTCCGGACGTATCTTGGGGCGGCTGGGCGGCGCCAGGAGGGGAAGTACTAGTACGGCGGCATGCGGTGGGGGTCTCCACTTGTTCTGGTGTACAGGTGGGGGAGCAGTAGCGGAGGTGCCAGGGTGAGCGGCTCTACAGCAACCCAGGCGAAGTCCGGCCGGGCGATTCGCGGAGCAAGCGCACCTGCGTATCCGCATCGGCCCGATCGCTCGTCGAGGTCGAGTCGTGCAGCAACCTGGCGATGGCCTGGAGGGCGTGGCGAAGGGTTGCTGCCGATCAGTCGCAGCCACGGTAGTCGACACATTGAAAAGAGCGGCAGGAGGTATTATTAGTTTTGGGGGGGGGGGGGGGGGGGGGGGGGGGGCGGGGGGGTCGCCTATCCGCGCGATGCCGCGACATCGAGCTCCACAACGCCCGTACCTGGTTCAAACAAACGGCGAACGTGCAGAGTGTGGAGACCGACCGCTCCGCGAGCCGAAGATATGCTTTATTTGCCGCTGCAGGTAGCGACTGAAGCATAGCGACTTGTCTGTTACGGTGACAAGGGCAGCGCGCCCAGCCTCTGCATCGCGCCGAGTCGTCATCACCCGCCGGCCGAGCCGGGCGACGAATATTCGAACAGCCGCGGCGCGTTCCGCGCGCTGGTGACAATCGCTTTCCAGCAACAGCACCGGATCCTGTCACCAGCTGGGGCTGGGGGTGTCACCAGCACTGAGCGGAGAGCCAAAAATAACGTTATTTTGGGGCTTCAAGTGCCGGGAGACGCACAATAACTGTTATTTCGAGCGAAAGGCCTGTCACCGGCGATGTCACCAACTCGTCTCCCGCGACCCGATACGGCCAGATAATATTATTTATATGGTCAGATGTAGTCATCTAGAGGTTTACAGTACATTAGCTATGTTGTACTGCGCACGACCCCCGAGGTCGGCGCACGGACTAAGGCCTGCCGGCCCGCACCAGCACTACGACCTGAGGGATCCACCCTCGGGCACAGGCACTCTCTGCTTTGCGCTTGCCTCAACCGGCTCGCGCAAGCAGTCTCGACTCTAGCAGTCGAGCAGAGTGTCAGCTTACTCTATGCCTCAGCCTCCCGAGACGCTACACCTTCCCCACCCCGCGGCAGCAGGATGCCCCCTCGCCCTGCACCGGAAGACGCCTTCGTGGACGACGCCCCGGGCGGCGCCACAGCGGCATCTGTCGCGGAATTGGAGAAACGCCTGACGGCCCAAGCGGAAGCCCTGGAGAAGCGGCTGGCCGGGCAGTTTGAGGCTGCTACGGCTGCCTTGCTCGCTCGACTCGCCCCCCCCCACTAACCCGCTTCCTCCCGAAGGTACCCAGCCAGCAAACCCCGCGGGCACGCCTGCGCCCGAGGGTGGTGAGCAAGGAGCGCAAGAGCCCCTTCCTGCTGAGCTAGACGCACCCGACAACGAGCTCGAGTACGTCGACTTTGCCTACTACGGCCGAGTCATCCCCCCCGGTCTGGAGCGCCCCCCGCGCGACGTCGACGAGCCCCGCTTGTGGACCCTGACCGACGACACCGCCCGCGCCCTCGCGGATAAGCGGAGTCAGGCAGCGTACGACGAATACCTGCACCTAGGCTGCTATGCCTTCTTCAGTAGCTGCGCCAACGAGGCGATGCGCGGCGCTCTGGAATCGCTTTCGACCGAGTCTGCTATGCCGGCGAGCAAGGCTGCGGCCCTTGCCGAGCTCCGCGCCTGCTACCGCACCCACTTGGCGACGGAGGAGGCCACCCGTTCCCGGTTGGGCTACCTCCAGCTCGCCAAGAATGGGCCAACGGCTACAGAGGCGGACCGTGTTTTCGCCGAGCTCGCCCACGCAAAGTTCTGCACCCCACGGCGCATCGCCGTGTCCGGGCAACTCGACCAACTCCGCCGAGCGTTCGACGACAAGACCCTCGAGATTAGCCTTTCCGCAGCGGGCAAGGCCCGTGCCGCGGCCGCGTTCGCCAAGGCTACCCCCGACAAGCCCGCCCCCACGGAGTCCGCCGAAAGGCGCAAGCAACGCGAGCAAGCCGCTGCGGCGCGGAAGGCCGCAGCGACAGCCGCAGCGTCCGACAAGGCCAAGGCCAAGGTCACCAAGTGACGGTGTGGCCCGCCGCGCCGACTCATGTACGCCTACCTCCCTCTACATGCGACACCGCGTGCGGAGAAGATGGCGCGACTGGGAAAGCATCGGCGCGAGCGGGCAAGTCTTGAGTTGGATCCGCCAAGGGGTCCGGATACGCTTCAAGAACGGGCGACGCCCTCGCCCCTACAACCACGGCGTCTCTATGCGCGACGCCACTCAGGCACAACTAAATTTCATGGCTACAGAACTGCCCCGCTTCGAGGCGATTGGCGCGTGGGAGCGAGGACACTGCAACAAGTGGGTATCCAGAATGTTTCTAGTCCCCAAGCCCGGTACCAACAAATGGCGCCTCATCATCGACCTACGGGAGCTCAACAAGTGGTGCAAGACTTTCACGATGTCCTACGAAACGCTCAAACACCTGCGGCACCTGGCGCGCGCGGGGGATTGGTTCGTGTCGATGGACCTGGCCGATGGCTACTACGCCCTTGGGATTCGGGAGGAGGACCGCGACTTCTTTACCGTGAACTACCGAGGGGAGCTGTGGCGACTTGCGTGCCTACCAATGGGTTGGACAGGCTCGTCGTATTACTTCTGCAAGTTGACGGCGGCCTTTACGGACTACCTGCGGACGCCCCTGAAGCGGCGCGACCCAGCGTTGCCTCCCACGGCCCCGTCCAAGCCTACTCGCCGTTTCTTGCGCAACACTCGCTGGCGGGGCGAGCGGCTCCTACCCTATATGGGCGACTTCCTTTTCCTCGCGGACTCCCGCGAGGCGGCCCTGGAGCTACGCGTCCGGTTAAGCACCTTGCTTGGACCGCCTGGGCCTACTGCGCAACCCCAACAAGGGAGTCTGGGAGCCCACCCAGGTCGGCCCTCACCTGGGCCTTATCATCGACCTGAAGCGCGGCGAGTTCCGCGCCCCCGAGGAGAAGCTCATCGCGCTAGCCAAGGCCGCCCGTTCGCTCCTTGGCCGCGCAGCCTCCAACAAGCGTTGGCTCCCAGCTCGGCAGCTAGCGTCTTTTCTGGGCAAGGCGCAGTTCCCGTACTTGGCAGTTACGCCGGCCCGTTTCTTTTTGCGAGAGCTGCACTGCGTCCTCGCAACCCGGCAGGGCTGGGGCGGGCGCGTCAAGATGACAAACCAGCTGCGCCGCGACCTAGAGTGGTGGACCCAGGTACCTGCGCAGCACAACGGTCGCTCTATGTACAAGCCTGTGGAGACCGCGTATCTGCACGCGGACTCCAGCTCGTACGGATGGGGGGTTGTGCTGAACAACAACAGCGCTTACCAGGCGCGCGGCTTTTGGTACGAGGACGACCGCTCGCGTCACATCACGTGGAAGGAGCTTCGCGCGGTACGTCACGCGGTCGAATCGTTCTTGCCGCAGCTCCGAGGACGGCGCGTC
This sequence comes from Tetraselmis striata, assembly GCA_006384855.1. Taxonomy (NCBI): domain Eukaryota; kingdom Viridiplantae; phylum Chlorophyta; class Chlorodendrophyceae; order Chlorodendrales; family Chlorodendraceae; genus Tetraselmis; species Tetraselmis striata. The sequence continues at coordinate 56,053 of VCJN01001211.1, read as the reverse complement.
TTACTGCACGAGGACAACACGGCCGTAGTGGCAGCGCTGACCAACCTTACCTCTCGGTCGCCCGTCATGATGGAGGAGCTCCGCAAGCTGTGGCACCTCATGGATATCCACGACATCTCCATCAGGCCCCGGTACATCCAGTCTGCAGCCAACGTTTGGGCGGACCGACTCAGCAGGGAGCTGGACGACTCCGACTGGCAGCTCAATCCGCGGATATTCGTGTACCTGCAGCGCTTGTGGGGTCCGCACACCGTCGACAGATTTGCGTCGATGGAAAATACGCAACTTCCACGGTACAATTCCCGCTGGCGCGACCCGCATTGCGAAGCGGTGGATTCTCTCCATTTGCCGGACGAGTTCTGGCGCAGGGAACACAATTATTACAATCCCCCGTGGGGTTTGTTGGACGATTTGGCGGACAAACTGCGACAGTCGGGCGCGGCCGCCACGGTCATCGCCCCGCACTGGCCAGGACGGCGTTGGTACCAGCTGCTGCAAGACCTCGCCACCGAGACGATTGTCTACCCGCCTACCCGCGACCTCTTCTTTCCTGGGCGGCGGGGAACGCGCGCGGGGGTCGGACTGCCCGGCTGGAGCGTCGTGGCCTTTCGGCTGCCACGCCGGCATGGCTGCACCTCCGCCGTGGGTCGCTAGGCCGGGCGATGGCCGTGCAGCCGTCGCTGCAGTACGGTGTGCATTACGGTGTGCAGTACGGTCTGCAGTACGGTGTGCAATACCCGGGCCGCCTGGCCCACACTCGACGCGCGCGCTACCGGCTTGCGGTGCGCTCCGGCTCTGAGGCGCCCTGGTCGGCATCAATGGCGGCCGAGCTCCGGTCTTTGTTGGGGACCGACGACGTTGGTCAAGCGGCGCTCGGGTTGCTTACGGGTTCGCTAGCGGCCGGCACCTACCGCAACTACGACAGCGGCATGCGCTCTTTCGCTACTTTCTGCGAGCAGGAGGGCTTACGCCCGCTACAGGCTACTACCAGCACAATCGTCCGCTACACTGCCTGGCTAGGCATGCAAGGTACCGTCGGCGCGGAGTCCCTTCAACAGTACTACTCGTCCATCAACAAGTACTTCCGCGACCATCAGCGCCAGCCTATCGCCCTCGGCGAAATGGTGGCCGACGCGCGCCGCGGCCTGGCCATCCAGCAAGAGCGTCTTGCGGCGGAAGACGTCCGCGTCGCCCTGCCTGCGCCCGTTGCGGCTGACATCCTAAACACCGCGATTGGATTTCGGCAGACATTGGTGTGGGAACCCGCTAATATTGCGGACATCCGCGCTTTCAGAGCCGAGCCCGCTAATATTACGGGGTACGTCTCCCTGTGCCGCGCGGAGTCCGGCATTAGCTGCGAGACCGGTGATTTAGTGGTCGACCGGCCGTCCGGAAGCATTCTGCTGTACGTCCGCAAACAAAAGGGCGACCAGCGTACGAAGGTTTCCGCTAAGCCCCAGATAAATCTGCCCATCGCCGCCGTTCCGGACTTCGCTGACCTGCTGGACTGGTACACCGTCAGTCGCGACGCCTACTGCCGCCGTTTCTACGGCGCCAGCCCGCCGCCCAAGTTCTGGAGCATCTCCCCGCTGGAGTTTTCCGCCACTTGGTCGGTTTCAGCCACTCTTACCGAGTGGTTGCGGGAAGCCTACCTGGCGGCAGGCGCCCGACCTCCCACCGGTTTCAAGTGGACATCGCACAGTTTACGCAAGGGTGCCGCTTCCGCAGCGAGCTGCGTCGGCGTCCCCTTGCCGGCCATCAAACACATGGGCGATTGGTCGAAGAACAGCGAGGTGGTCACCGGGAAGTACATCGACCCGACCATGCGCCCGACTCCTGCGGCCTAGAGGTTCTTCGGTTGGCTCGTCCCCGTCCGGCCGCCGGCCTAAGCTTCCTGTGCTAGCCTTTGGCTTTCGTCTCTGGCAAACAGTGCCTCCTTGGGTAAATGGCCAGATGTAGTCATCTAGAGGTTTACAATACATTAGCTATGTTGTACTGCGCACGACCCCCGAGGTCGGCGCACGGACTAAGGCCTGCCGGCCCGCACCAGCACTACGACCTGAGGGATCCACCCTCGGGCACATGCACTCTCTGCTTTGCGCTTGCCTCAACCGGCTCGCGCACCCACCCACCCTCAGCCATCTTTTTGCGCTAGGAGACACCCATGCCAAGCCTGTGGTTCTTGCCTTACCCTTCGATGTAAGCGAGCTGACATTCTTTGGCAAACAGTGCCTCCTTGGGTAAATCCACCGGTTCAGTACATGTCATCAGTAGCAGCAGTGTAGGCATGATGGCGTATATACACCTTTCCACATAAGTATGGGGTTTGCGAACTCGAACGACATGCTGCCCAAGCGCAGCTACACTGCCGAGGCCAGGCACGTGCTTGCATATTACTCAGGGTCGCACAGCTTGGGGATGAAATGCCCGACATTGCCACGCGGTGCCGGCAACACTTTCATTTAGGTATGTGGGCAAAAAGTGATAGAGTTTCTCTCGGTAGCGCTTCAATCAGCAGCAAAACCACAAATTGCTGCGTCAGCTCAATTCTCGTGTGCATACATGTAGGCACTTATAAATGGGACACCACTGCTGCCCCCGCACTCATACCACATCGCCCCTATTGGTATGGAAACTATCCATCATACGCGCAAGGCATTTAATTAGGTCATTCATGGTATGGAACAATAAGAAATTAAAATTGATTACGACGTACTAGCTTGGTGCTCTCCACCGCTGAGACTGCTAAGTTGCTCTTAGGGCCTGCCATCCAACCATAGTAGGGAACACATATATAAAGTGCATATTTTGTAAAAGCGACTAAACACCCTCTTTCAGTCTTTCGTTTCCAGCAAGGCCCCCCTCCTTCCATCACGTGGTGAGTAGCTCCGTAAATCGTTCTTTTCCGGATATCCATGGGCAGTCGCCAATACGAGCGAACGATTACCGCTAATTGGAAGTACGGGGATTACTAATGCAGTAGTCGCCCCAAGTCCCACCCCCGGAAAGACTTTAATGTACATTGATAATTCACCGGTGTTGCGAATTTGCGGTGGCCGTGTTGCGTCTTGATGGCTCCACTTGCCGCCATCGCTGAACATATCTCGCAGATCGCGGCGCTGATCGCCCCGCCGTGCCGGCGCTGTGGCGGTCCGCCGGCCGCGGCCGCGGTCTGCCGATGCTGTCCCCATCATCTCGCCCGCGTGAGCTCTTGCGGAAGGATCCCCGAGGCTGGGACTGGAGGGGGAAAGGCATGCATCAGCAAATCCCCCCCCCCCCCCCCCCCCCCCCCGGGGTCTGCGTACGTGTCGTCGCTCCGTGGTCATTAGGCCGGCACTAGTCGCGTGCGCGCCACTTACCGCCGCGGCGCGCCTCGTCGCTGTAGCCGCAGCGCGTCCAAGGTCAGACCGGGTTGGCCGCCCCCTGACTCCTCCCGTTGCATGCCCGCGACTCCCTCAAGGCACTCGGCTCTTGCGTCTTGGCCCATGAGTCGCTGCCAATCCCGGCCTCTACGCCCCAAATGCCCGCCTTTAAATGCCGGGCTCTCGTCTCCTCGACGCTCGCCGTCCTCGTCCTTCCCGTCCTAAAAACAATTCATGTACGACCTCGGCCTTGCGTCGGCCTCTCCGAGATCCGCCTAGGGGTGGGGAGGGGGTGTGTACGACTCGGACGAGGGAAGCCTGCTCGCGCGGGCTGTTCGAAACAAAATCGTGTTCTCGCTCCTCGAGTCCTCGGTACGACCCACGACCGACATGCATAAGATCTGGCGTAACCCCCACCCGTATATGTTCCCCCTGTGAATCCCTCGAATCCCGGCTAAACACGGCGGGGTGTTGTTCGGTGGTTCCCTACGGCTGACCCGTTCGAAACACCCGGGAATCCCTTAGCCGTCCCGTGTGAACGGGCGAGGGCGATCCTACCGCAAGAGCTCAAGCGAGAAGGTGGGTTTTCATTAAACACCGGCAGTTTAAACACCAGCAGCCCGGCACTTCAAGACGGGGCGGCGTTAAGAGGTGGACATGCCGGGCGCATGGCGGCGACTTAGGGGAAAGGACACAGGAGCCGGAGTACCATGAGAGAGTCGCGGCTATGTAGCGGGAGGAGTCAGCTGGCGGCGAGGCCGGTCTGCCCATGGACGGGCGGTTGCAGCAGCGATGCGCGGCGCGGCAGTGAGCGGCGGCAAGTGGCTAGGCAAGGATGACCGGCATGCTGACCACGGAGCGACGACGACACGCGGACGGTGGGGGGGAAGGGGGGGGGGGGGGGGGGGGGGGGTTGGCGGGCGTGCCCGCTTTTCCCGTCCAGCCCCCTTTGGGGATCCTACCGCAAGAGCACATGCGGGCGAGATGGGGGCAGCATCGGCGGACCGCGGCTAAGGCCGGCGAGTCACCACAGCCGGCGCGGCGCGGGGCGATCAGCGCCGCGACCTGCGAGATACCTTCAGCGATGGCGGCAGGACGGTGGAGCCAAGACGCAACACGGCGACCGTAAATTGTGCGTTTTTTTCGCCCCCGGGACACGACTGGCACCAGTAAAACCCGTGCAGCGTCTCTACGACAGCCGTTTAGGCAGCAATCCAGCTACGGAAAGCCATGGGTAGGCGACGCTCCTTTATAGTCATCAAGCAAATTGCCGAAGCATTCTGCAAGACTAATTGGAGGCCAGTGACGGAATTTCCAACACTGTTGGATCACCCGTCTAAAACACTGCCATCAAAATGCCCGGCACTGACCACGAAAGGCCCATTCGAGTAATGCGAGTTGGGGCAAGCCCCAAGCAAACCGCGGAGCAAAGCATTTCGGGAGTGCGATACATGTGCAACAAAGAAGGCAATGTGAGGGGGGCCCGACGCCATAGCCCATATTCCCATTCCTAGTAAAATCCAGGGCGCCGTGAAGGGAGGAGGGGACCCCGCCCAAAATAAAGGCAGTTAAGTCCTCATGTGTTGACGCGATAACCTGACAACTAATAAAATCCCTGAACTCCGGAAGTAACGACCCAAAATTATGACGGTGATACCCCCATCGCGGACACTCCACCGACAAATGTTCCATAGTCTCATATTCACCTCCGCCACATGCAGGGAAGTGTTCCGGGAACCACTCAGGCATCGCATGAATCCGGGCCGATCGGCGGGCAGTGGGAAATACTCGGGTGCATAATTGTATCATACTGTGCTCCCCGGCCACAACCCATGCGAGGACACCCACACCGTACTGTTGCAACGGGTCTGACGCGTAAGACGCATGGAAATATATACCGCTCAGGTTTTAGTGCGTTGTGGTTGTGTGTTACTGGCAGGTGCATATTACTGATAAAAAGGGAAAGTCCGGGTGGAGCGACCACTGCATAAGTAATCCTCGTACTACCACTTCACGGTAGTCGCTCGTACTGCCGACCGCCCGTGGTTACCCGGATAAAAAATAGGTATTGATCACGTGATGGAGGGAGGCGGGGCTTGAAAAAGAAATAGGATGGCCGGAAGCTTGAACTGTACATGTAGTAATTGCACAATATGTGTATCATTCACTGGAATCATTACATCATGGCTTTAACAAAAGCGCACTACAAACAGAACTAAACGCAACTATGAAAGGTTGCCAGCAAAAGAGAGACATGAGCCTGAAACCAAAGTCGAGCAGGAGGCCAGGGAGCCAAGAAGCGGGGGGGGGGAGCCAAGGGAACCACGAAGTCGCCAAGATGCCCGGAACCAAAGGGATCACCGCCCCGGGGTAGGCCATCAGCCGCGGCGAGGACGCTTGCAGCCAATGACCCGGGTTATAGCAACACAAGCCGACAAGCGACGCGACGCAGGCGCGGGAGCACCATCACGTGCCGCGCGCGCGGCCGCGACCCCGCCAAGAACGTTGTCTGCATGTGCCATGTTGATGAGCAAGGAGCTACGGCGGCGCCACGCGTACAAGAGCTGGCCGATTTTTTGGCCAGAGTGTGTGTGGCTAGCTTTCGCGAGCTCCACCAAGAAGACCTCAGCGTGCGGGCGGGCCAGCGAGCTGAACTCAGAAACGGCGAAAGGAGCAAAGCGAAGCATGCCGGCGGCGTTTCGGATGACACCCTCGTCATACTTCTGGATTTTGTGGCGCTCTGCAGCCGCAATAATGCAGTCGTTGGATCCGAGCTTGACACGCCGAGGATAGGGGCAATGGTGGTATCGACAACAACCGTGTTCCCGCGGATACCACCATACCCAAAAGCCCAACATCGGCCGGCCAGCCGTCGCCGCCCTTCGGAAGAGAAACAAGCACCGACGGGTCCGTGAGGATCTCGACACCTTACGCCCAGCGCAGACTTCACGTCGTGGCAAACGACGTGATCCCTATGAGTATCCCTACTATAGTTAGATGGCAGGTCCTAAGAACACCAGTCTGAGCGGTGGAGAGTAGCAGCAAGCTAGCACGTTGCCACGCTGCGACGTCAATTTCAAGTTTCCAATTCCATCAAACTGCCATGCAGCCGCGTAACGGCTTTTGAGCAGATCCACTTGCGCAATGTTCCGCGCCAATGTGGTGACCATACGGCACACTACGCCGTCAATTTCGACCTATAACATAGATCCGAATAAAGTATGCATGCTAAAGGACCTACTCGGGCGACTGTGTTGCCTTTGAAGGGATTGTAGCCATGCTCACGTAGATTTTTAAGTCGTACTTTATTTTGAATTGTGTTGACTATTCTTGCCTCACACCAAGGAATTAATGCCATGAGTTTGAGAGTCGCGGCATAACAAAGCGAAGAACGGCATAGGCGAGGGTATCACGCCACATCGTGCACGAGCGCACGTCACTATATGCCCCAACCGGCCGTCCTTGCCACCCCACTCAACAATGCCCTATTTAATAATCGAGACGACATTCGTCTCAGGCAAAAGCACAAAGCTTGCAACTCGGCAGCACAATATCGCGCGTATGCTCATAGTCTCAGGTACCACACCGGTTCGCGTAGGTACTCGTTTCTGAAGACCGTAAACGGGTCTCAAATCCGAGATGTATAGCTGGCAACGCTTTTTTGCTACGTGGCACACGCTACATGCGTAATTTTAGCACGTGACCGCTCGCGCTCCTCCCTCATCATCCCGCCGCCAGCCCCATCCCTGCCCGCGACACACAAGACGAGGCACCTGAACGCCACCATATGCCTTTGTTAGCGCGCTGCTACCGCGGTATGCGCGTGATGGTGCCGGCCGGTGTGTTAGATTGGCATCGGTGGGGCGGGATGGGTTGGCGAGACGGGTGGTCACGTGGGCTCTGAGCTTCGATCAAATGACGTTATATTTGACTGTATCAACCGGATACTAATCACTATTCGCACTCGTTTCGGTAGTTGCAGCTCAGGATTGTGACCCCGCTGTACACAGCTTTAACCCCGGGAAGATTTCATGTCGCGAGTACCCGGGGAACCGGTGTGACCCATCGCACTGTCTAGTACCCGTACACATCGTACGGTCTTGTACTAACACATGCTGTGGTGTATATAGTATATGCGTAATTGTCACACTGCATCTATAGCATCTTATTTTTGGCTGACATATACTTTCTCACCCATGCCCAATCATCCCATCATGAAATGGTTATTTAAGCATGCGCGGCGGCACGTGCAGGGCGCCAACCCCTCCAACCCCCATATGGTGTGATGAGAGCAGCGGAAACGCTTAATGTCAGTGGCGTAAATGCCACTCGTGCAGGACAATTTACACCGTCAAGGGGCTTGCTTAAACCCCATCTATAAATGGAGATAACTGCTGAACATATATACATGTCAAATACATGTGCAAAATTCTATGGTATCAGGTCATAACACCTATATTCAGCTGCCTTTCCATTCGAAAACTCGGAATATTCCACACCAAAAAGGCACAGGACTTACATATTGATGATATATGACGTCGAGCGCTTGTATACCTTTCCACTTAAGTCCAGCGCCCCCTTTTCGCCGGATTTGAGTCTACGAATAGTAGGGAGCTAAATCCAGGGTGTATGACCTCAAAAACTGGGACATTGCATGTTTATGTTCAGACCTTATCATCATATGGTCTAATCAAAATACAGTACCCTGATATTTGTCCCACACAACGTACTACACAAGTGATCTTGCTTGGCGCCACCTTGGGGCTTGGGCGTTTCAAGTATACCCCCTTACCACATGGGTTGGTGCCCAATATATGTGCGGCCACACATGCAGATATATAGCATTATTGCATGGTGGTATGGCCATCTGGATCGATGAGGAAACATGTTAGCAAAGGACCTAGGGTGGTGTAAGTTGGGTGGTGTAGGACCACGTAAATGCAAGCCACTGCATGTGTGTATTGATACCATCACCAAAGCGCAGTGTCTGCTCCCCGTATCGCTGACTAAACTGCACGCGGATTTCATTCATAGTAGCGGGTAAAGAATTGCTCCAACACTTCTGAAACCAATATCAAAACACTCTACAGGTCCGCACCGAGAGGCGAACTCCGAATTTTCAAGACCATGCAAGTACGGCTCTTTTAGATTATTTCACGAGTGTTACCATCTGAAAGAGAGTATCGACCGTGGCTCCTCCTCCGTTGTGCAACGATCAGTATGTAAGGAAATCAGGACTGCGTGGGCCGTCAAGAAGTTACGCTGATGCCAATCGCGATCCTGTCCTTTGAGAAATCTTCAAAGCAATCTTGGGTGAGATATATATATAATCACGCCAATGTGCTGCGTCCTAAGGAACATTTTGACGATGATGCGGGTTTCTCTTTAGTTAGATCCCGAGGTACTATGTGGTGACCACCGCTTCGAGCAAGTATACCTCACAACAGCCCCTGACTGTGACCGCTAGGTTGCTGATATCGTCGTGGGACGAGCTGCGCATCGTACGCGGAGGACGAGAGCGACTGGTCGGGGCTCGCACAATGTCACTACGCCAAATTCATCGTGCACTGCGACCTCTAATAGCAGAAAAATGGTCCAGTCAGACTGCAATTTTGACCCCTACCTGCAACTGAACCTGTAATTAGCTCCTCTGGGGCCATTAAGGTTGTCGACCTCGGCCTATCATATGGCCAGACGATATCGAGCCCTTCCTACTTATTGCTGCGGCACGCCAGCATTCCCGCGTATGCTGCGCACGGGGTGCTGCTGCAGAGGAACGCATACTAAATCGTAAGGATGAAGTCTAGACATTTTACGCCGATCGTGCTTACGCTGCTTAGCTCGGCGCATCTCTCTTTCAAGTATATGCCCTGAGGGGCCTGGTGCGCGATATCGGACAAGGCGCTTCATTATAAGTGACTTGGCTGCCTGGGAACTGGTCACTGACATCGCGCGGGACTTTGTGAAGATGCTGCTCACCGCCCTCACCGTATTGCAACCTGAATAGCGGCCCAGCGCCCTTATCGCCCCTTGAATATCTCTGGCTTCAAGACTGAACACCGTCGCCGCTGTGCCCGTCCCCGCTAAGCGGAGACCATTTATACTGCACCAATATTCCCAATAATGTACCAATACCTTTGGTATGCTTCTGCAATGTGGCATTTGCGGAGAGCCCACCATTTCGATAATAGCCCCGGCCCGGTCCACTACCCGCCGAGGCACTTGCAAATGTGGATTCTAAAACAGCCCGTCGCGCATCACTCCAACAGAAATGAGTACCTATGTCACTACCCTTCCGACGGCGGTATGTGTCGCACCCTGACCTGTTGATCCAAACATGCAGCACCAGTACCTACCAGCGCCCGTCAGCTGTCGTCTCCAAAGGATTCTCTGCGACGAACTCAGATGCGAGTGTCACGTGACATGTCGTGTTATTTTAAATGCTTCGCTGCTAACATTTTACTTGCTGTTGCCTGATATATCACAACCATCTGTCAGATATCTGAGCGATTGCTGCTGCCAATCTTCTTTGTTTTTCGGACGTAAAGTTCCAAGCCTTGCAATGTTGATCGCCAGCGTGGGACTACAATGGCATTTGGTGAAAGCGTTTCTGGCTGTCACTAATGCTTGCATCAATTTGCAGTCTAGCACAAATCTCAAACGAGTTATAGCCAAAGCATCGCTGTACGTATGACTGAATCGCATATGACCTCTAGCTTTGAGGGCATGTGCTGGTGCTGCATGGGCACGGGTTCGAGCACATGACAGTTCCACCACAAGGAAAATGCCATCAAGTGGTGAAACAGTGTCGTTAGACTACATGCCGCACGCAGCCGTTGACAGACTACTGGGATTGCTTTACCGCGCCCTGACAGTTCTCCACACGTCCAGACTGTCCTGCACAAGCGCTCTCGCCTCAGTCGTTGTGGCCATCTGCCCGCCACCAACGTCCCACGCTCGCGTGTTGTCATTTAGCAGTAGCTCTCTGAGGCGTGGTAGCAGCGGGGCCAGAGCTCCCAGCTGTAGAGCGCCTAGACTGTTGCCCCGGAGATCGAGACTGGTTAGACAGCTCAGAGCGGAGAGCGGCTCCAGGATCGAGGGCCGTCGTTGCTCGGCAGGGTCTAGTGAGGTACCAAGGCCAAGGTGGACGAGACCAGTGAGGCACCCAAGTGCCTCAAGTGCGTCATCAACAAGAAAGGAGCCTGTCAGATCGACCGACGTCAGACACGGAAGCTGCGCTAGCTCTGAGAGATCATCTGCTGTAAGATCGAACTGGTGGCGTAGAACGAGGCGCGATAGCTTTGGCAGCGCGGCGAGCGACGCAAGCGCGGTCCCGGGCATGCTAACGATGTCATCCTCTGCGCCGGAGATGTCCAGTGTCGTGAGAGAGGGGAAAAGATTGCCCAGCTGCGATAGCCCCTCTGTGAGCAGGGTCCAGGCGCAAGCCGAGAGGTCCAGTGCCGTCAGGGAGGCGCTAAGTGGGGCCAACAACGCAAGCCCGTTGCAGGTAAGGTTGTCTTGCTCGGCAAGCCGGAGCTCCTGAAGAAGTGTCAACCCCGCGAGGTGCGCCAGCCCGGTGTCACTTAGCGGCCAGCCGCCACCTCTTCTGACCGCCTGGCCACCAGCACCAGCACCGGCGCCGACGTAACCATGAAGTTGTCGACGAGGGGCAGGTGCAGTGTCAGAGATATCAAGATAGGTGAGGGAGGTCAGAGCCTCTAGCCCTGCCGCTGCTTGGTCCGAAAGCCTGCATCCAGCAAGCGATAGCCAGCAAAGGGTGCTTGCTTGTGAGAGCAGCCCCGCTAGGTCGCCGGAGTGCAGCAGCGGGCCGTTACCCGCAAAGTTGAGCCGCGCCAACGCTGGCAGTTGTCCCAATATGACAAGGTCCGCCGATGACAGGCCGACACCGCTCATGTCAAGTGTGGTGATGGCAGAGAGCAGACCAGCAGCCAGGGCATCAGCCAGCCCGCCACCAGTTATCTTGCTCCTTGGCACGCACAGGGTGGTGAGCTGCGGCAGACGGGCAAGCAGCAGCAGCAGCTGAGCATCGCACAGGCATGCCTCCGGCACGGCATGCAGCGGTGGCTGGAGTTCCCGCGAGCTTCCTCTGCCCAATTCAACCCCATCTCGCCAGCGGGTTGTCAGCTGCAGCTTCGTCAGCATGGGCAGCGATGCAGACGGCAACAGCAGCGCAGCGTCTCGCAGGGCTGAGGCCATATCTCCGCCATTGCCATTTGGGAGCAGCTCGTGTCGCAGGTCCAGAGAGGTCAGTGATGGCATGCGAGCCCACAGATGGGCAGCACCTGCTGCGGGGGCGGAGCCGCACCACTGCCGCAGGGCTGGCAAACGCAGCGTGACATCCTGCAACATGCCAGTAATGTTAAATTCCCAGGCACGGCATACCCGCCGAGCCACTCCCTTGACGGGTTTGTCGAGGCGTCCAAGCACCATTCCTATCAACCCAACCGGCAGTGCGCTCCAGTCTGAACTGCTCGTAGGAGCTGCATCTTGGGAGCCATTGGCCACTAGGCATGTTCTGTCCGGGTGCATGCCTCCCATGGACGAGAGTGTCAACCACCTCTCGCACCAGCACAGCAGCGCCTGATCCAGCAACACCGCCGCATGCAGGCCTGAAGCTGTGCACAGCTGCTGCAGCCTTAGGGTCGAGGCGCAAGGGAGCGCCATCACTGCGGTGTCCTCCATTCGTTGACGCCACACGCCGATATTGACGCTCTTTTGATTGTGCTACAGCCACGCCTGAAATTCGAGTGAGTCAAGGACTTGAGGTTTTACCTGGGCGGTAGTGGAACACAATCGATTTCACAATTCAGCAGGTCAGGCGTTTGTGATTGGACGGTAGACTCATTTCAGCAGTGGCACACTGGGATTAACCGAGCACGCTTGCGAAAGGCTGACAGACGGCGGAAGGCCACCAGTGAGGGGCGTGAGAGGGCCCGCCCTCCCCGTGGGGATACCTCAGCGCCAGGGACGGCTGCTGAAATGTATTACGTGTCATGCAGGGGGCGCAAGGGCTGCCTTGACGGTGTGACACGAGCACTACAGGGCATGTGACGATCGTTTAAAAAAAAAACAGGGCCTTTGACGATCGTAAAACAGCCACCCGCCTCGCACCTGCACACTGCACTGCACACGGCGCCACTATATCGTCCGCCTCGCCAGAGAAATAATCCCTGGTTTCCCGGAAGGATCGTGCTGACGGCGCCGTCTGGAAGGCCTGCTAGTATCGAGCAGGGTGGTGGGGGCGGAACACCGCAATCACCACGGCGCCCTCCATACGATGATGATGATGGTCGCCTGGGGCGATGACGACTTCTCATTTTTAATCGCCTCGGGGACAGGACTGGTAACAGTAAAGCAGCGCTGGCAACCCTTGCAACGAGTCATATCGCGATTATTAATTTATTATCGACTCCAACTTCTCGTACCACGCAGGAAAGCCGGTTCAAATTAGGAACCTAGATGCTCAATATCCAAGCTACATTTAAAAATGTAGAGCGGATACGATGCATCATATATAGCAGATATATAAACAGGAGTAAGGATTAATACACCCCTGCACATAAGTTTGGGGTCCCTTTTCGGCAGTCTCAAGACTTCAGAAGTCTAGGGTACCTGAACGTAGGGCATATGAGATGAAACCCTGGAATCTCGTAGGGTTTTATAAAACCTGCATGACGAGTGGCTGAAACCGAAGCTTGAAGACCTTTGACTAGGGAATCACGCTGCACTGTCTTGGTGCATGGATGGGCGTCGCCTCCAACTGCACCAAAACCGGGGTCGGTATCACGCACACGCCGACGCGCGTGAATAGACAACCAAACGGCGGGATGGCCATGAACGCGTGAGGAAACCTATTGGCGAGGGGCTCGGGTGCATTTGGTTGGGGTGCAGCCGTGTGGGCGGCGGCCAGTACATGTTAGGTTGCAATACTGGCATGGCATCAGTGTCGGCCACGCGCAGCAACACCCCCTTGTATTTAAAACGCTATAACTTCTCAGGGTTTGCTCAGAAAAACGTTTTAAAAATACCACGCGATTCCTCGTTCAAATCTGCGTCGAAAACAAGCTTCCAAAATCAAAAATCGGTTTTTTTGGGTCCCCGGAAAAATCCCCAAAGATGATCATCCAAGTTGCCCCTCACTGCCTCATGTGCCCACCCATATCGGGCTCGTGGCTTTGCGCCAAGTGCGTGTCTAAGCCCCATACTCCGTTGCGCGAGAGAGTTATGTATGTGGATGATCACGGACCACCAACAGTTGGCATGTGCCACCTCCTAGCGATACACACATCTACCAGCCAAAATGCCATTTCCACAGCATTTTTCAAGGAATTTCATATTAATCAAAATCCACACCCCTACCGCGCCACCCCGCCCACGAAACGGTGCAACTGGCATTCCACCACGCGCCCCTATAGTAGAGCATTGCCCTACACCAAGGGGGCCATCGAGCGCCTCTCCTACGTGCGTTCGCCACAGAAACAACAACATTTTCACCCCAAAACTGCTCCCCACAGTGGCCAACTTGTCGTTGGGGTGTCACGTCGTGCCTATCGCGACATGCTTTCAGTGGCCTACACGCACGGTGTGTGCAACTTATGCCAAGGGCCGTATCCACCGAGTTTGGTGCGACGAGTGCCGCAATTTCCATAGGTTTGGACGGTTGGCGCAACCCACAACTTTCTGGCGCCCACAACGCATTATGCACCAATTTCGCGTTTTTGAAAGGGCGCCCACAAATGGTCGTGCTGTCGCGCGGGTGGGTATAAAGCGCACAATAGGCGTTCGCCCGAACTATTCCCACTGTAGTTAGCATGTATGCACATGCAGCCGGCGTTATCCTCGCCCATGCATGCGCTTTGCGATCGAAAATGCAAAACCCGAACTTATGTGGAGGGGTGTAGTACTAGTCGCTACTGCTCTTGCTACGGTCGTAAATATGGGTACGGCGTGTCTTGTCCTACCCGTACATCATCACATACCAGGGTTTTACTCCAAGTGTCCATCCCTTGTCCGCTCGGTTGAGCGGTGGTCCATCTCGTACGCGAGAGGTCCCTGTATCGAATCCTTGTCAAAGTGTTTTCGGCAATATCTTCCCGGCGTGTCCTGGCTGGGTTTACGCGGTTGATGCATTATCTCGATATATTATCTCAGAAATATTTCTTGAATGTTGATTTCTTGAATGTTGCGTCTAGCACGTGAAATAACCAGATGACCTCAGAAAGATAGTCGCTAGCCCTTCGGGGTTCGAGTTAGGCAATGGCCTACCGGCTATGCCAGACCTACGACTGCAGCTGGCGCAAGAGGTCAAGTTCTGGGGCGGCTTCGGCCGATGTCCCGCCCGCCGGGGCGAACTTTACTAAATCGTTACCTGTATCACTTTTACCATCACTTTTACCATCACTAAATACTCCAGCATATTATCAGTACTTTCTGTGTATTCTCCGGATGCTTTCCTTGTTTAACCAAACCAAACATAAATTTATTTACAGGTACTTTCAGCCCGCGCCCCCGGCGCGCGAAAAGCAGCACCGCACGCGCGCCTGCGAGCGCCTGCTCGGCGAGACATGCGCAACAGTAGACTCGTCGCTATCGGGGACTGCAAACGGCACTTTTCGCCAGGAGCGACACTCACACACGTTCCTCAGCGACCACAACGCCTGCCGCACATCGAGCAGTTTCTAAAGTGGAAGCACCACCTATGCAGCTGGGCGTCGAGACCTGGGGGGCGCTCTCTCCCCCTCTCTCTCCGTTCCGCGACTCCGTCTAGCGCGTCGAAGATTGCGCTGTCGGCAACGACCCGAAACCCGCCACAACGCCCTATCCTACTAGCAACTGGCCAGGCTCTTTCTGCCGCCGCCATCCCCGATGGCTGGCAGAGCCAACCTGCGACTGTGGCAGTCGACGCCGCCGAGAGGGGATGGCCCACCCGGTGACGAGCTCCTCACGCTGCGCGAGGGCCCAAAACAGCGCGTGCTGCGCCGGCTCGGGATCACCCCGTACGGAGGCAGCGCGCTGTTTCGCGCCACATGCGAGGACGTCCCTCGTTCACTGTTCCCAGTGTTCGAGATCCTGCTCGGGGTGAACAAGCGCGGTATCCACTTCTTTGATGCAACCGGCACGCAGTATTGGCATTCAGTGCAGCTGGACGAGGTGGTGACGTGCCGGGTGGAAGCGCGCACGCAGCTGTGGATGCAAGTCAGCGTCAGCCGCTTCAACGACACCTTCCTCTTCAGCTGTACACGCGCTGGTGAGGTCGTCACCTTGATTGATGCCTACAAAGGGCGGGCAGAGGCTAAGATGAGGAGAAAGATATTAAAGGGACGAGCGGCAGCCTACACCATTGGTTGGAGAAACTCTGCCAAGTCGACCTCTTTCACGTGACAGCCCCCCCCCCCCACCCCCCCTCCCCCCCAGCGCGCCTATTCCGAGACATTGTCCCTCTTGCTGCTGCTACTTGCCACACGGATAATACTCCGTTTGGAACATACTTGTTTGGTCGCCGTGGCCGCAACCCTTTCAGTCACGGAAGTCCCACATAATGTCAGTATGGGGATGCCACACACCTGACTTCCAAGTAGGCTCATTCATGTCATCACCCGCAGAAATGGCCAGGACAGGCCCTGGGACACGGCTGCGACGGAACGAGAGGTGCATCCTTATGCTGAAGCACGCCAGATCCACAAGACTTTGAGCTCACCAGGTCCGTTCGTCGCCCGCCAGTCAGCAGAGTACGCCTCTGTGTGCGTCCTATCAACCCCGCGAGGACTGCGCCTCCAGCAGCGCCGGCACTACTCCCCAGAGGGAGCGCACAGAGCACGAACCGCGCATCAAGCGGATTGTGGAGGCGCAGCAGCGCCTATCTGCACGCCACCGCGAAGAATGGCAGGCCAGCGTGATGCGCTCCCAGACAGTGGCCTATGAGTTGTTGGAGGAGGTGCGCAATGTAAATGCCGGAGGCCGCAGCGAGCGCTTCGCGCCAGAGATCGTGGCTAAGCTGGAGGCTAGCGTGGCGCAGACGGAGGCAGAATTTCTAGAGACTCGGAGTAGTAAGTCTACGGAATCTGATGCCATGCGGATGGAGGACAGGGGGCAGCGGAGCCCAACAGTGTTGGCTGCAGTTGGGAACAGGGCGGGTGAGGGAACAGAGAAGGCTGCAGCACTGAAGGCGGCCGAGCGCCGGACAGAGGAGCTCAAGTCGGCACTGACGGAGGCAGAGGCGAAGGTCAGTGCCTTGACAGCAGAAAAAGCAACTCTGGCGGAGGCTGCAGCGGCAGCGCAGGCCGAGTGCGATGCAAGCAAAGCAGAGTTAGAGTCACTGCGTTTGCAGTGGGGACGCCGGTGGCAAACAACGAAGGAGGCGGAGGCACGCGCTGAGACGCTACTAGCGGAGGTGGCCACGCTGAGGCAGCTGTACCGCGATGAGAACCTCCTCCGCCGACAGTTCTCCAACCAAATTGAGGAAATGAAGGTGCGTGGTGCAGTGCATATTGGTGGCATTGTGGCTTACTTGGGGCCCTTGCCACGCTTGCAAGCCGTATCGTGTACGGTGCAAATTCAGGATGTAGGTGCGAGCAAGTCTTAGACTGGTATTGGGACCACTCAGCGTCTGCGGAATGGGCAGGGGCCACACGATCCTGCATCGCTTATTGAATGTACACCAAGCTGATGATAACGTAGCCCATGAAGAAACATTGGATGTTTGCATATCATCAGGGTGACTTGGGGTGGTCGCGTTCACATCCTTAAGCCAGGATGGGATGTGTGCAAGGTTGTTGGCGCTATACCTAGTGCCATTTGTCCACATGCATGCAGATGCTCAATTCTTAGAGGTGAAAAAATTACATTACCATGAATCGGCACTAGTGCCAAGCTGTTGACAATTCCTGTACAACACCTCATGCACAACATTGCACGAGATGCAGAGACATTCGCATCTGAACTTGATTTCAGCTGATTGTGGTTTGTATGATGCAGGGGAAGGTGCGTGTGCTGGTGCGGATACGGCCTGGGAAGGACACGCCGGCTGCAATTGGGAAAGAGGATGAACTTACAGTGGCGTACAAGCGCGCGGAGGAGAGTGAGCTGCGGCGGCTCACGTTTGATGGGGTGCTGGGCGCCAAGGTGGACCAGACAGGCGTCTACGCGCGCGTGGCGCCACTGGTGCAGGGCGCGCTAGACGGCTACAACTGCTGCCTGGTGGCGTACGGCCAGACGGGCGCTGGCAAGACACACTCCCTCTTCGGTACAGACAACCAGCCGGGCGTGGCGCCGCGCGCCATAGAGCAGCTCTTTGGCGAAGCGGCCGGCCAGGCAGGCAGCACGACTTACCGCTTTCGTGTGACCATCGTGGAGATTTACGGCAACTCCCTGGTAGACCTGCTGCGGGTGAGCAAATGCCTCATACCCCTTCATTCGTCCCTCCCATGTTCTGGACACCCACTTGAATCATTTTTCAGACTATCAAAGGCCAGCATGCCATCTCCACTGTCAGTCCATAGTGCTTATTTCTTACCGTATTTTCCAAATTCGTTGCCTCTTTCTGGCCTGACAGCATCGATGCAGTGATAGATGTATCCGTCACTAGTACCATTTATCAAGTATCCCATCGCTATCTCCATGCAGGCTGGTCCCACAGATGCACCGGCACCGCGTCTTGAGGTGAAGAAGGATCCAGAGGGCCTCGTGTGGGTGCAAGGCGCGGTGATGCTGGAGGTGGGAAGCGCTTCAGAGCTGCAGGGTGCGGTGGCCGCCGGAATGCGGCGACGCCGTGTGGCGGAGACGGCTCTCAACCGCGACTCATCACGGTCGCACGTGGTGCTGTCCGTCGTGGCAGAGGGTGCGAACAAGCACACGGGGGTGCACACTCGGGGCAAGCTCACCCTGGTAGACCTTGCAGGCTCTGAGCGTGTCAAGCGCAGCGGAGCAGCTGGCCAGCAGCTCAAGGAAGCAGCCGCCATCAACCAGTCGCTGTCTGCACTCGGCGATGTCGTATCCGCGCTCATCAGCGGCGCGCCGCACGTCCCGTACAACAACCACAAGCTGACAAAGCTGCTGAGCGATGGACTAGGTGGCAACGCGAAAACAATCATGCTGGTGTGCTTGAGCCCAGAGCCAGCCGACTTACCAGAGAGCCACAACAGCCTGCAGTACGCCGCCCGTGTGCGGAAGGTGCAGAACGGAGCGCGGCTTCGCTCGTCGAGCCGCGAAGTGGCACGCTTACGGGAGCAGGTAGAGTACTGGCGTGAGCAGGCGGGGCTTCCGCAGGCTCTGAGGGAAAGCTGGGACCTGCGCGAGGTCACCGACGAGCGGGAGTCCGCTTGACCACGTCGCCATTGATGACTTCAGTCAGGGAATGCTGCCACTCAAACCCTGTTTTTTGTAATATCGTTTCACTTGCCAGGTTTGGAATGATATCAGGTGTAACCTGACGACATCAGGCTGATACCTGATGTGATATATTAAGCTGATCTGATATCAGGCAGCCCCGAAATTTGCCTGATGCTGAGAACCTGCACGCATGTCTTGATCCCCTCGGATCAGGTGGAAATGATTGTCCACGAAGAGATAGTGTGAACTCTGCCTGTGCCACTCATGACGGGGCTTTTGGCATGCGGGCATGCACTCCTATAGAAAAGCTTCACCCTACCTGCAGCGAGAACCCTCTCCCGCTTGCACATGCAACGACCACAGCAGCATTACGTTCATGATTTTGCCCCTAAACCATCGGAATCGATACACAGGGCTTGTCCCATACCCTGAATGACAAAATTTCAGTTCCCGACACGCATGGTGGATAGTCTCATACCAGGGGCGGTGATGTGGTATGATTATGGCGACGGTAGTAGGTGTCCCACGCCCATGTATGCCGATTATTTGTCGTTTGAAAGGGCTAGCGCCAGAATAAGTACAAGCCTAAATGAAAGTGTTGATGGCAACAGGTACTACGTGGTGTATAGAACCATCGTGGCATTTCCCCCAAGCAGGCTTACGACCCTGAGCAGCATGAATAATGCACGCGCGCAAGGCCTCAATGTAGCTGCGCATAAGCATGTCGATTGAATTCGCAACCCCATACTTATGGGGAGGGTGTAGTTTCATATATATACTTGGCGGCGCATGGCATACTTGGAGGTTACACCTAGAATTACATCTCGCGGGGTCTATATTTTAGCGTCCGCTTCAGTTTCCAGTGGAGCTGTCACATGCCACGTGGTATGGAAACGTCTTTTGATCGATGTATCCGTGTCAGCTAACGTTGAGATGTGCAGCCACATCCGCCTACTCGAATTTTATTCCCAGGTCATCAGCAACGGGCAGCTGAGGCAGTGTGTCAAGCACATAGATATTAAACTCCGGTGCGCAGCCACATCACTCCGCGAAGTGGGTGGCAAAAAAAGCAGCGATATCCTCGAGTGTTAAAGCAAGATTGCCGCCTGCCCGCGTCATCTTCATCCGCATGACACGGCGTCCATCTTCGAGGCCAGCCTTCTGAAATTTGACGGCGTCCCATGCAACTTTGCCAACAGACACACCATTGAGACCGTCATTGATGAGGGTGTGTACTTCTATATGACCCAGTCCGACTTGGCCCGGCGGATCTCGTGCGGCACATGTGCACGCGCAAGCTGGTACTGGTGCCGTGATGCCTCGGAAAGGTCGTCCGGGTGATAATGAAAAGCCGAGTTGCGATCTGCCATGGTGCTGAGAAGGGAAGCCTCGCGTGCTGCAAACCAGTGTGGTGCAAGTCGGGGTCTTTTCCGCAATGTTGCAAAAGCTTTCTGGCTGACCGGGACTGCGAGATCAGGATAGCCAGGGTCATCAACGGCGGAACTCAAGGAGGCAATCACCTTGTCCGAGAAGCTAGCAATGATCTCCCGTTCAAATAGGCTGAGAAGTCTAGCTGGCTGATCCGTGCACGCGGATCCGGCTTGCCCTCCATACTCACAACGAAGTGCATCTTGCACCAACATTACGGCACAATGTTCACTTTCCATGAGTTGACCACTGCAGCCTCCTGCATCACAAAAGCGCTTCAGGCCACTCCTGCTTGTGATGATGCGGTCCATCTGATGATGTAGCTTGCTGCACGGGTGCTGCCATGTTCCGTAGCGAGGCGTCATAAAGAATGTAGACGCCATATCGAGACCGTGTACCTCAAGAAAGGGGCGCAGTTGATGCGCCCAGCATCTTTATTCATGTGAGGGCCGACGGCGGTGTACATGATGACTGCTCTACTGACTGAGGCAGCCACGGCCCAAGCTCGCGTTTGTGTCGGCACATATGATGAGGACATCACCAAGGCTATGGCGGGAAATGGCATCGCTGAGAGCAGCCTGGTGGTTATCCAACTCACGGCTCGCCGAGGATAAACAAGGAGCATGTGCAGAAATCAGCAACGCTCCTAACTTGTGTGCACCAGGCTATATATGTTGATGCTGACGGGGGCGGTGATGCTGGCCGGGAGGTTCATCCACCAGCAGCCTTGATACCAATACTCTGGGTCGTCCCAAATCACTGTGCAAATTGGATGCGCCTGCCGCCTTCCGAGAAGCAGTGGCCAACGCACCTAGAAGCAGACCTACACCAAATACACCATTGGAGTCTTGTACGGAGGGAGCTGCCCCAAGGAAGTTGTGCGTGTCCTCTGCAATCTCCCGCATGCCGGTGCACTATGTCTCATATGTAGACCAATTGCGAAGCCAGAACGCAAGCATAAAGCCGTGATGACCTCAGTGAGAATGCTGTCATCTCGTTTGAGCGCACCACAACTATGACTGAAGAATGTAAATGGCTGATTTGATTTGGATAATATCGTGGTCATACCAAAAGCAGTGCATCAGTGGTTTTTTTCGTCCCCGAGACAGGATTGGCACCAGTGAAACCCTTGCAGCGTCTCTACGATGGCACCAGTGAAACCCTTGCATCAGTGCTGATGTTTCGACGATCATCAATCGATATTGATACCGCCGAATTGCCGTACCGTACCCGTAATAAGGCGGGTACTCGTGATTTCGTGAATGCTGTATTAGTGCGGTTTGATATATTTACTGTATATCCCCATACGGGTAATTCAAATGCACCGGTGCGGATTTAGGGTTTAGTAGGATCACAGCGCAGTTTCAGGCCAAAAAATCCGACATTTTGACGTACGCGTACTCCGTACGCACACAGGACGCACTCGTGGGGCCCTATGCTCCAGGTTGCTTTGTGGCCCCCCAACCGTCCAGAAACCTTTGTGTAACGTGTATACCGTCCGGGCTGGCCCGTACGGGGCCGGCTCCGGCCGGCAGGTGGTCAACAAGGACGCGCCATCCACCAAGTAGGTGACATGCCCGGCATGCCGTTTTAACTCCTCCCACGCCACCGCCAACTGCCCATCTACCACTCGCTGAACTATGTCCCCCTTCAGAACCAAGAAGTAGGGCACCGCGGCCAGACGGGAGGCAGTCAAACTCGCTGATGAGGAGGCTGCGGCGGGTGCTGCGGCCTCTCGTAATCCGGCCGCAATGGCGGCGCGGCGGCGTAGAGCACGGCGACATGCCGATGCTAGCAGCACCCCCGCGGCCCCCGCGACCTGACCCCGAACCGCGTCAATGTTGTCCGCTCGAGGCTTTGTGCCGCTACTACCGTCAAGAAGCTACAATCGCATGTAAACTCCTGCCTCAAGAAGTCGGCCAGTGCAAAGAAGGCATTATAGGGGTACTGGCGGGTGATGGTCGAGAACCAAAGAGCCGTCGAGTAATAGCTTCGCACGGAGCTCTATATCGGCTGTGGACAAGCATCTGCGTAGTCACTCATCCTGCGGCGGAATAAAAAGGAGAAGGAAGTCTCCCGCCTTAAAGCTCGGATACGAGCGATGCTAGAGGAGTAGCGTGGCGGGCTTGAGGACTAGCCTACGAGCAGCGAGGACAACGACGAGGAATCCGAGAGCGACGAGGAGGCGGAGCAAGAGCGTCGAGCGAGGCATGATGGCCTTTCATACAAGCTACGAAAGGCGCACAAGCCTACGCGATTGTGCGCAAGTTCATCGGGCGCAAGGTGCAGCAACTAGAGTATTGGCTGATGCATGCCGCGGCATCCAAACAACGATGACAGTTTAAAGACGGTGCACGGCGACAACACAGGAGGCGACCAGGGGTGGGCTGCAGTCCACTTTCCATAATTGCAGGCGGTAGTGCAGTACTGCAGGCTGCAGTACTGCAGGCAGGCTACATTGCAGGTTGCAGTGCGGGCTGCAGTCAACATTAGCTTAACTGCGGGCTGCAGTTTATGCAGTTTGCAGTGCAGTAGATGATGCAGCCCAACCCAGGAGGCGACGACCCAACAAGAAGCGGGAGTTACGACAACCTCGCTGGCGATGCGTCGTCATCGGATGCCGACGAGATACAAGAGGAGGCCGACCTCATCGGGCAGTCACCCGAGTAGGTAAGTCGAGCAGCGCATACACCATATATACATTCTCCTAGTCGCGATCCTAGTCGCTTATCACCCCGAGCTACTCGAAATTGAAATTGATATTGATTACAACATGCTGGTAGTTCGCTGCTCTCCGCCACCCGGAGCGAGTTGTTCTGAGGGCTTGCCATCTCTAACCGTAGTAGGGAGACATATGTGTATTGCATCTCTAGCTACCGACCGTACTCTTTCGTTTCAAACCCCTCCTCCTTCCGTTGCAGCCTTGGGCTGCCCCTCATGTCTACTATCTCTGACTTCGCGGCGTCTCTGCCGCCTATGCCCAGTTCATCATAGAGCCCCAGGCACCCACATGGTGTTTGGTCCGCTAGTTGCAACTTCGACCCGTCGCGCGGGTAGGCATATAGCTTAGAGCGGCGCCGTGTTACCATCTATATTCCCACCGGAGGGGTATGTCCGGAGGAGGAAGCACATGCGGACTAGGGTAGCCGGAACGCCCCGCCTTATATTGCCATGCGCTATGTACATGGGTCTCCGCCACCAATGAGGTGCCGTCTCAAGCCTTGTGGGATCTTTGCGATATAGTAGTGGGGTGTGACCTTAGCCGTGGGGGTAGTTCTTGGTGTGCTATAGGGAACGGTGAGGCGTGTGTGTGGAAAGAAGGGGTTAGAGGTCTTCAATCTACGCACTACTACGTCTGCGTATATGTCGACTTCTCCCTCCATGTCACTACACGGGACACCGGAGATGTGAGCATCGTCGGCCACGTGCTCATCGTCGGGGAGAGTGGGCGTGGCGGAGCGAGTGAGGAAGTGGAGCGGGCCGCCCGTGCTGAGGGAGGCTTTATGTTGGCGACGCGGATGCGTCTTCTGTGGGAGGAGTTGCGGCCCAACTTGTTGGCAGCGTCCCGGATGAATAGCCTGCGGCGAGTAGCCTCCGGGGAGGTATCGCGGGGGAATGAGGTCTGCCGGAAGGGGGACAAGGTCTGGCCCTCGGCGAGCTTTCGGAGCGAGGGGGGAGGGGGGGGGGGGGGGGGGGGGCAGGCGGGTCGACCGGGTTGAGAAAGGGGTGTGTTTGTGCGCCACGCGCTTCTCCCGGGAGCCGGGGCCGTAAATGTGGGCATGTTGTGCACCATAACTGTGGGCGGGTTCTAGACCGCCGTGACTGTGGGCGGGTTCTAGACCGACAAAACGTCAATTTGAAATTTCAGATACAACCACTTTGGTGTGGTTGTACGGTGCGATTCTCATCGGTTTTGTACGCATTAGATCGAGCTGCGTTCACCACGAGTTTTCTGGAGTGTTTTAAAATTTTCTAGGGGGGACTTGAGTCCGGGCACTTCAAGCCAATTATTGAGATTCTTCAGGACATGCGGAGCTGAATTCGGTTCAGGCTGAAGCGCATGCATTGCCTGAACCGATGTTACTTCCGCGCCACCCTGGTTATTACATACATGGGTAGCGTTATCGCGCTTGTTATTGCGCGAATAGGGTGCCATGGCGCCGTGGTAGTGGGCGTGTCGCCGGGCAGCGGCAACGGGCGTCCGATTGTGGCATCCTGATCCGATGTTGCGCTGATGACGACGAGTGGTGATGTTGTGAGGCGCCCTTGAGCCCAGAGCATCAGTAGGTACTAGTCGCTAGTACATGTTGGAAGTCGCTATATGTAGTAGTTGTGCTAGTGCTATTTGCAGCCGCGCTTCTCGCTCTCGAGAGCGGGCAACCCGGCTGCGGGCGAGGGGCAGCCAAGCCGCGGGGTGCGCGTCTGCAGCCCGGCTATGGGGGCGAAGGCGCACGCCGCACGTTCGGCCGGTTTCTACCATGATGATTTCCCTTACGTACGGGCCCTCCCTCACATTACATTTTTTGTTGCGCACTTATCGCACTCCCGAAATGCCGTTCTGCTCCGCGGGATGGGGCCTTTCCCAACTCGCATTACTCGAATAGGCCGAGCCCGAGACGGTTTATGAATTCTTACATCGGGATATCAGTACGATCCGACTGCTACTCGCCAGGGTCGAGGACTATGCATGTCCAAGTGCTTTACCGCAATACCGTTGCTGGTGCCGCTCGCGCACTATGGCTCGCGGCGCCGGCTAGGACATGTTGCTTCATCGACTTGTTGAGAATGATAGACGTGAGAGCCCTTGAGATCCTGCGACCATATCGCCATGTGCGACCTAGCTCGTCTCTGGCCCCCGGAGGGTGCGCATGAACCGATCCATCTCTGCGAGCATGGTCTTGCCTTGCCCTCCGATGCGCTACCTTGCGTACTAGCAACAGTGCGATTGTTGTGCGCGCCGGTGTCACCTAGCGTTAGATAGGGCGCTGCCTTAGTTAGTGGTGTATCAGCAGTAGGAACTACAACATACTAAAACATCTAGGACGCTATATAGCATGTGCGAGTAACGTCTCGTGTGTGCAAATAGCGAATGAATATTACCACTACTGTGCTGCGGACAGACGAAGGTGCTAGGAAACTGTCTGTAGTTTATTGTGTGTTACTAAAATAGAGACGGGCCGCGGATTAGGACCGCACACGTCGATTTTAGTTTTAGAGTCTGGTAGTTACACGCATCACAAGTGGCGGAAATTGGAATAATCAATACGAAGCGCACGGAATGACGGAAACCAGTGACTATAAATAGGCCGGCAAAACCACCGCCGGGCCAATCACCTAGGTTACCGAAATTCGTCCGCTACTGCAAGAATTCCTTTTCCTAAATCTCTGCTCATTATTCCTGGCCGTGTGGAATAACGATCCAATGGGTTGTCAGACTCAGCTTATGGTTTATTAGGACTATCTGTGGCTATACAACTAATCGGCCCAAGTCCTACGTGGGCTGTGACACTCCACCTGCTTCCCCAGGTCGCAGTAGTAGCGCGCTTTGACGGGTATAGGTACAAATAGGTACAGGTATAGGGCAGACCTTTGAATACTCTTACATCAGTGATTTAACATAGTGCATAACCTTTAGATCGGCACTAAAAGCATAACTAAAAGCAATTGTGAACATAGGGCATAACCTTTCATGCCGGTACGCCAGTGCCGGCGGGTATTTTTATGGCAGTGTTGCAGTTTACTACTTTTTCCATGGACGGTGAATGATCAAGTTTGATCTAAACGTTAATCTGCCATCCATTCAAAAAGTGTCCAGAATTCGTCCGTCACTGCCCCGTTGTCTTGGAGAATGCTCTGCGGCAATTTGCTTGATATCAACCATGAAAGAGCGTCGCCTACCCATAAAAGGCTCTCCCTGAGTGGATGCTACTAGATGGCTCGTAGGGACGTTGCAACGGTTTCAGTGTTGCCAGTCCTCTCCCGGGGGCGAAGAATATTATTGCCTCAGCAATCTACGGAACCTCAGATTGTCAATCCGCATATTTCGGTAATAATATCTGTGTGCAATAGCAGAATCAGAGACGCCTACACTCCTCCACATAAGCAGTATGGGGTTTGCGAATTCGATCCACATGCCCATGCACGGCTACACTGAGACCGTACGCGCATGCTTGCGTGTTGCTCAGGGTCGTACGGCTGGGGGTAAATGCCGCAATAGCGCGATACACCCCATATTGCCACGCGGTAGCCGTTGCCGTCAACACTTTTATTCAGGCAAAAGCAAGGCTGACTTTGGCGCTAGATAGCGCTTCAAAACCACAAATTGCGCCACTCGTGTGCATAAATAGGCATGGGACACCACTGCCCCCGTAATCATACCTTATCACCCTTGGTATGATCACTGTCTACCACACAGGTAGGGCATTAAAAGTAGGTCATTCACGACCTGGACCAAGCCCCACATGTCGATGGCGATGATTTATGGGCAAAATCATGGGCAAAATGCTATTGTGATCGTTGCACGTTCAAGCGGGAGAGGGTTCTCGCGGCCTCCTTGCCGTAGGCCAAAGCTTTTCTATAGTAGTAGCGCATGGCCGCATGCTCATAGCGCGCCATGGTGAGCCCAGTGGGGCGGCAATGGCGTGCACCTTAATGCGTCGATGCTGTTGGAAATAATGTAGTGAAAGGGGGGATCCGGCATTGCGGCCGTGGGCATCGCTCAAGGGGGGCATGTGCCAAGTAGTATGAGTGGCGGTCCGTGCACAAGTATATACAACACTGTGTCCCGCCACCGTGTATCAGATTTTGAGATCCACTTGGCGTTAAGTTTCACGCCAACGTGTTGACCGCACGTTGCCACAAACGTCAGATTTCGGAACTTATCACTTTCCAGCCGGCCCTTAACACCGGGCGAAGTACTGCGTATGTACTAAATCCGGGCTAGCCGGCGCGGCTACTGGTACTGGTAGCGTGATCCTCCTGCAAAACGGTGGACCGTCCGACGACCGGACTACGACCCACCACCAGGCCAGCTGCCGGCATTCGCCTACTGTGGCGTGAAGAGCATGCCTTCTAGGAGGACACCACCACAACCAGCATGGACACAGACAGATATGAGGAGCAATAAGACGCTGGGGTCGGCACCTTCCTAGCCGCGCTACGAGGCGGCAGAGTGCAACAGCCAGCGTGCCTCTTCGCCGGCACGGACGATGCCACCCATGTGGCCCTACTCTTCGGCGATCTGGTAGCCCAACACCAAGGTATGGACGAGGAGTCGCGCGGCCGGACTGTGACAAACCTGATCCGCACCCTCAGCCCCAAAATCGGCGTTCAAATACTACCAGTCATAGTGGTGACTCGCCGCCCCCCAAGCCCACCGCCGCCGACCCCACTGCACCGAGTGGCACTAGGCTCCCCACCACTACCGGGTCCGTCATCCTACGACTGGCCCGCAGAGAAACAGCCGTGAGCGTTCTACATACCCAATGGGCAGGAGAGGGCACAACGATCCTCGACCGCCAGGGCCGCCGCTGCTCCACCCGACTGATCGGAGTGCCGCATCTCGACGACATCGAGCGACCAGTACTCCAGGTATGACTTCGCCCCCCCCCCCCCCCCCCCCCCCCCCGCCCCCCCCGTTCAGAGGCCTCACGGAGGCCGACATGTGGCTGCGCCTGGCGGAGGGCCTCCTCTCAGCGTACGACCAGCCCCAGCCAAGCGAAGCGGCGACATACCAACAGGCGGCGACACCAGCAGACGCCGGAGTGAGAGCCTGGGCCGAGTACGAGGCCGACACAGACGCAGACGACGCCGTCATCTGCCCCCCGACCCACACTCTACTGGCCCTCCTGGAGGTCCGAGAGGTATGGAATGCCCGCCGCTCAGCCGACTCGGTTCGCCTCGAACTCCTCGACCCTGAAGCGGCTCGCCTACTCCTGGACGTGTGCCGCGACGCAGAGTTGGCGCTGCCGTTTGGCGACCAATCGCAGGGCCGAACAGTGATCCAGGTCACAGTGGAACACTGCGAGGACCGAGAGGACGGACCAGCCAACCACCCCGCTCCCATAAGTACTGCCCCCGGCACTATCCAAACAGTTCTTCCGATGCGCACTGACGGCTAAAGCGATCTGCACCGGCCCCCTGGTCAACCTGGAGCTGCCGACAGTGGAGTATCTGGCGGAGGCTATCGCAGCCACCATCAGCCAGCGCATCAACACACCTCCGGAGCTGCAACACGCGCAGTGGCTGATGGACACCATGACAGCTGCCCGCGTCGAGATGTACCACCACCACACCGAGCCGAAACTGCTGCGCGTGGGAGACGACAACCTATGCGCCATCTCCCTCGGCCAAGAAGACGAGGACGGAGTTCGCGGACACCCTGCGCCTAGCAGTGGCCCTCACTTCCCATGTCGTACTATTGCGGGCGATGCGCCTCCGCACCATCGTCATCTACCTCACGGAGTCCGAGTTCGACCCCTCGGAGCTGCTCATCCACCCCTTCAGCCAGACGATCCGGGTGGCGGGAGAACTAGGAGGCAACACTGGCCACAACCAGATCCGACGCTCAACGCTAGGCTTGCGTAAGAAGGCTAGGAAGACTGCCCCAGCGTCCCTCGCCGTGCGAGCCACCGGAGGCCCAATCTACACCCTCACCCTGCAGCTGACCGCCCAGCCACCACCACAGCATCATCGGTGGCACCCGCAGCACCGACAGACAGATTAGTGGCGCAAGACAGTGTCGACAACGTGCGGGAAGATCAAGGCCGCGCCAGCTCAAGCACCAACCGAGCGGCGCCATGCCGACACATCGCCAGCCCCACCACCAGCAGACCCGATCCAACAGCCACTTCCAGCGACCCCAACAGCCCCTACCGCACCCCAGGTCCGCGACGCTCCCCCCTGGGCTCCAGCACGTACCGCCGAGACGCGGAGCGGTTGCAGACGCAGTGGCAGCCATCGATCAATGCGAAGCAGCAACGGAGCGCCCCCCCAGAGCAGCCCACCTAGCCCCTGCGCCTACAGCCACAGCCACAACGGCAACTGCCGCCATGCCCGGAGGACAGGCGGACGACGAGGAGGAACTC
The DNA here is from genome assembly GCA_006384855.1 of Tetraselmis striata. Taxonomy (NCBI): domain Eukaryota; kingdom Viridiplantae; phylum Chlorophyta; class Chlorodendrophyceae; order Chlorodendrales; family Chlorodendraceae; genus Tetraselmis; species Tetraselmis striata. Next base: position 26,829 of record VCJN01001211.1, on the reverse strand, counting down.
GAACTCAACTACGAGGAGAACGACAACGCCATGGAGGTGGACATCACCCAGGGTGCGGCAGCAGATACACCAGGTATGGCTGACATATCCCTCGACTCCCCTAGGGCTAAACAGTGCCCCGCACATTCAGAGAGGGCACACGCACCCAATGGCACCACAGAAAGACTGGCAGAACTTCACCATCTCACCACCACAACCACAGAGCTGCTGGCACAGTCCTCTCCTGCCAGTCAACCCGCAATAGCCGCCGAACTAGCCAGCCTCGCAGCGGAGTCACACCAGCTGCGCCACCCACAGCGCCTCTCCATCCAGCTCGAACGTCAACCCAGCCAGCCCAACCTAGTAGGCAAGGGCAAGGCAGCCACAACAGCCAAACTTAAGAAGCAGCAGCCCAGCGGCCGTAGCCGCTCGGACGGAGCCACGCGCAACCGCAGGAGGAGCAAGCTACGCCTCTCTGGCACCCGCGACTCAGACGGCGAATGGGTAACAGACGATGATGCAGCCCGCCCGTCTAGCAGCTCCCACCAGTAAGCTGTTGAGCGAGCCACCACAGCAACACCCAAGCCAGCTGACTCAAGAACACCGCCCACCACTAGCCTTGTGCCCGGTGCAGCTCATACACCAACACACACCCAGAAACTCACCACACACACAGAACACACCCAGCTGACTCCCACAACCACCACAGACACCACCTACCCACTTACATGACGAAGGGCATTGCAACCCCCATCATTCATTCCAGCCGGCTCAGCGGTGGGTAAATACTGAGCACCACATAGCTATTCCGGTCAGCCCCCTTCCCCCATCTCACCTTGGTAGCTGCGGGCGGGACGCTTCGGCTGCCTAAGCTTGCTTGCTGAGCTCTGAATGGGATAGGCCTGACTTAGGTAGGGACAGGAGGGGGGCGCTGCTGTCCTAGTTTCAGCCCACTGGAAGGAGGAGAGGCTTGGGCACACTGGAGGAAGGCCGTTAGCTTGAGCTGTAATTACAATTAGTGTTCCCTACCATGGTCAGAGATAGCAGGTCTTAAGAACAACTCAGTATGGGAAAGTGGATGCAGCAGACTAGCAGTTGTAATCAATTTCAATTTCAATTTCAGATTTCGACACATCATTTCTACAAAAATGAAAAAGCGCCTAAATGGCCTCGGACGACTGTGCTGCGACTGTGGAATTCGTAGCTGTAGTTGCGTAGTTTTTATTAGTGGTATTTATATATGATTTTTTTTCTGACGTTTCCTCGCGCATCGTTCTGAGAGATACCGCGAGTTAGAGAGCTGCGCCACAAGTAAGGCCGCACTGCAGCAACGGCGATGGTATCACGCCACATCGTGCATGGGCGCACACCACTATATATGGCCCCGCCCCAACCAAAAATACCCTAGCCTCTTTGCTGACACGTTTCCTCGTCCACCCATGGCAGTCTCACCATGCAATGGTCTATGCATGCGCGGCGGGATGTGCGGGGCACCAGCCCCCGTTGTTGTGGGGGTACTGGAAACGCTCAGTGTCGCGCAAATGCCACTCGTGCAGGACACTTGTTAGGGCGCCAAAGGGCTTTTGCTTACACCCTATGGTGATATAAATGTGCAACATTACACGATTTCAGGTCATAAGCCCTAGATTCAGCTGCACTACTATTCGTAAGATCGGATTCGGAGCAGAGAAAGGGGGCTAGGACTTATGTGGAAAGGTGTAGAACAAATTACTTATTGGACGATGACTGCAGCAGCTGCGTCGCCCACCCCCCCCCCCCCCCGCCCACTACAGGATCCGTCGGCTTTCGCGTTTTGCTGCGCTGTGGCGCGATATCGCGCGGTGGAAATCATCTCGTCCCATCGCCCCCCTCCTCTCTACTTCGAAGCCAGACAAGCCAGACAACACGGCTTGTCGAGCCTCCGCTACGCGCTAATTCCACCTGATCCGCCAAACTTCAGTCAACAAAACTGAATGGACAAGGATGTCGAGTTACCTTGAGACAATCGGCAACACCCCGCTGGTGCGCCTGGAGCGCGCGTTGCCGGAGGAAGTGCGCGCCAATGGCGCGACGATACTGTGCAAGATGGAGATGCAGAACCCGGGAGGATCGATAAAGGACCGCATCGCCAAGGTACTCTACCCCGCCGGCTCGTCGCCGCAACCGTATCGTGGCTATTCCCACTTGAAGGACCCCCCCTGGCCTGCGCGGCCCCGATGAACGCACCAAACAGCAGGCACTCTAAAATATTCAACGCACTTTCAGTGCCACCTTTTGACTCGGCGGCCGCTGCGCTGTTGCGCATTTATTGTCTGTCCATTGCGTTGCCCGGCCTCAATTAGCTGCACGGTGGAAGCCTTGCACCTCACAACCGACACAATTGCTGCCACACCTGTCATGCGGTGTCTGCATACCACTCCTCGGCACACTCTGAGGCATGCGCTCTCACAGAGCGACTGCTGATGACCTGCGCCGCCACAGAGCAACCGCTGACCTTCTCGTTCCCCGCAGAGCATGATCGAGACAGCTGAGGCCGAGGGCAAGCTGAAGCCTGGTGGCACTGTGGTAGAGTACACGAGCGGCAACACTGGCATCGGGCTGGCCATGGTCTGCGCCGCGAAAGGCTACAAGTGCATCATCATCATGCCACAGTTGCCGCCCTTCCAAGAGCGCTACACCATCTGTCGTCAGTTCGGAGCTGAGGTCAGTGAGTTTGCATTCTTCAAATGCCACTGGCATAGAATGGATGTCCCCATATCCTTTCACGGCTCATATTCTTTCTGGCACCACCCGTTATGACCCCTTTGGCATATGTGTTGTGCCGGCCATTCCTCCTTTCTTTAAGCATGGCATGCCAAGTCTTACTGTATCAGTGGGAAGGTGAAATCGCCCTAACCAGGCGTACAGCGGTGAGCCCTCTGAGCCATCGACCTGCTGGCTGTCCTCGCCACAGGTACACCTGACGGCGCCTGCCAAGGGCTTCCCAGGCCTGAGAGCTTACACCGAGTCGTTGATGGCTGCCAACCCTGACTACTTCCTGGCCAACCAGTTCTACAACCAGGCCAATCCCGACATCCACTACGCCACCACTGGACCTGAGATCTGGGAGCAGGTGTGCGGCTGCCAACTTCCTGGAGGCATGTGGCGCAGAGCGAGCATGGGAAAGGGAGGCTGAACAGGCACTTATCGGACTTCTCTCTGTTGCTAGGCAAGTGGGTCTGATGCCTACTGGGGTACTTTTGAGGTGGCAGTCTGTGGAGAAGTTTGAAAGGGGGTCTGAGCACGACTGCCAGCAGAGAAGATTCCAATGGCGTTGCGTTGTCATGCCGCATATTGACTCGGCATGGAGGAAAAGACGCAGCCACAGCTGCGATGGTGGTGGCTGCAATGTCGCCTCAGAGGATAAGCAGGATATGTTCACTAATGTCGATCCCAACGCCCTCTCAAACCCTGCTCCAGACCGGCGGCAAGATGGACTACTTTATTGCTGGCGTGGGTACAGGTGGAACCGTTGCTGGTGCAGGCCGCTTCCTCACGGAGAAGAACCCGGATATCAAGGTACGGGTATGCACCTGCGCCACGGGGGCTGTCATGAGGTTGCAGAGGCCTGAGCTGGAGTGTCGTTGGTCCCAGGTGATGGCTGTGGAGCCGACGGAGTCGCGCGTGCATGTGGGCGCACAGCACGCCCCTCACACCATTCTGGGCATTGGCCCCGGCGTGGCCACGCACTTCCTCGAGTCACTGGCGCCCGGGGCCCCTCTGGTGGAGGGCCCCCGCGGCCACGTGTCAGAGTTTCTGCATACAAACAGCTCCCAGGCAATCGAGTGGGCGCAGCGCATGGCCCAGATGGAGGGCATGATGGTCGGGCCCTCAAGTGGAGCCGTCATCTCGGTGCGGGCCATTCCGCCGGTCTTGGACATAATGCGTGTGTATAGGCTCCGATGCGGACGCTTCTGACGCTCCCACTCTGTCCTGCGGACAGGCGGCCATGGCGGTGGCAGCCCGCCCCGAGTCCGCTGGGAAGACGTTTGTGGTGATGTGCGCGTCGCACGGCATCCGGTATACCGCGCACCCGCTGTGGGCTGAGTTGAAGGACGAGGCATGCAGGGCGCTGCCGTCCCAGCCCAACATGGATAAAGAGGCCGACGTCCTCCTGTGGGATTCTGCCAAACATGGAAATCGCAGGTAGTGATTGATACATCTTCGTCTTTTGCTCGCTTGCGCTTAGTAACCATTGGAGTGCCGGTATTTAGGTTTATGATTTTGGGGTGTTGGGTAACAGCAAACCCTTAATCGTAAAGATCAGCCCTAATGTCCAAGCAATGGATGTAGTCTTACTCGCCTCTTTCGTTGTGGATCAATTCATCAATCTCGAACATTGTGCCGAGAGCATGGGTGGTGCTCGTCCGACAAGCCGGTCGCTATTTTGGTGCCAAACGGAGCACAGTACAAGGAGAGGGGGGGGGGGGGGGGGGGGGGGGGGGCTAGCCTGCAAGGCAGTGACAGGCTACGGCAGCAAAGGGACACTGGCACGCAATAGCGGATGTGCAAAACAGCTGCTGCTAGCTGGACGCGGCACGCTGGCTTTATATGGTGTACAGCCGGTTCGTGCCCATGCTGTTGAGGGTGGCATGGCCTTGTGCCCGAGCTTTCCGGGTGGTTATTCGTGGCGAGGACGCTCAGTCCCGCCTGCCCCTGCGGGAATGTGGCACTGCACAGCAAAAGGGAGCGCTGGTTCGCTCTGCAAGCATTGGTGGGTCGCAGCACGCGGTGGCTGCCATTGGCTGGCACGCAGAAAGCAGCTGCCCTCGCCAGCGTTGGGGTGTCTTTGTAGCCGCGGCACCTGCTCGCTGCCGCAGGCCAGCCAGGCGCTTGCGGCATCGTCCGTGTGTCCAGTTGCAGCTGCGAAGGTAGTCTGAAGGAATACCAGTGCGGGCATCACCTGCCCCCCCTCCCGCAGCGCCAAAGCTGCCTCAACCTGCAAAGCACTACATTGTCGCTGGCTGATATCCAACAGCTTGCCCATGAGGCGTGCAAATTTGGCTACAGGTGCGCAACAGGTGTGTGTGTGTGTGGGGAGGGGGGGGGGGGGGGGGGGGGGGGGGGGGGGCTTTCGGGCCGGCATGTTGTGTGTGTGTATCGCTTTTCCTTGGATACACACTGGAGAAGGGGCACTTGGAACCAACAGCGGAGGTGGCACTCTCGACGCTAACTGCCTTTCGAGGAGTGGCACAACTGCTGTGTTTGCGCAGCCGCCCTACAATGGCCGGCTCAGTCTTGCTATGTACACCCTGGGGTACTGGGTGCAGGGCATCACTGCGCTGTGTTCTCCCCGCGTGCACCATATGCGGCAAGCAGCAGTCAAGCCTGCAATGCGGCCCCAACTCCGCGGATGGGCTATTGCGAAGCATGGCGCACTTGGGCACAGCTGTTCCACATACTACTTCGGCACGTCTACGTTTGCGAGGCGGTGGCCTACTATTAGGACCGCATGTTGTGGCAGAGATCGGTGAATGGCCCGGAGGCAGGGTGGGCATTCAGCACAGTTTATGGTATCTCACTGGTGTCTTTTAGGTGCTCAAGTGGCGCCATTGTTCAGTTAGTAAGAAAACTCGGTTAAGGCACGGGACAAGCGCAAAGCTCCTACCTCCTTGACATGAGTACAAAGTGCGAGGTTACCCCCAACATGGCAAGGTAGTGGCACTACAGCTGCCTGTCACGCAAGTATTGGCCATCCATGCCACCAGTTAATGGGCCTTTCGAGATGCGCTTGAAAGAAGCTTGGATCAAGAAGCAAAAGGGCCATCCCTTAAGCTTGAAGGGCGTCTCAGTTCACAGGGGCGGCTCCAGCCGCTCTAGTCCTGGGTGTGAACATCTCTAGATTATCCATATTTTAAACTGCTGCACGGAGCAAGGATACCAATGCTAAAGCTACACCACAGGGTTCTTGGGTATCGGTGCTTTTTATTGTGGGTGTTAGGGGTTGCTTGGTGGTCCATCGTCCGGGCACCCTGAGCTCAGTCAGCTAGCATGGCATCTACACAGGGATGGCCTGCCGTTCTGGTACGGCGCGCACTGCCGGATCCCGCGTGTTGTGGCCCAGCAATTTGTTGAGCGAAGCCGCATCGGCCGAGGTGATGCCAGCGCTGAAGCTCCCAGCTTCAGAGATGTTGCCCAGGCAGTTACTCTCGAATTCCTTCAGGGCGCTGCCATACGGCTCCCCGACTGAGATGCTGCGTATCTCCTTGGGCGACAGCCCTGAGTCCATGTTTGCAGCATGCCACACCGTTTCACAGATCTTCTTCTTCAGGTCGTGCAAGATGCCAGCCGACTGCTTGGACAGCGCCAGCGCCTTGGCGGTGTTGGACCTGTCGCCCACTGAGCTGCGTCGACCGATGAAATTCAGCGCCACTGTATATTCCGCGCCAGGGTCGCGAGTGACCCAGGGATGGGCCTTGATATCCGGCATCGTAATGCGCTCCGTCTCGACGGAGGTCAGCATGTGCAGGAGCAGGTCCTGGCACTCGCCGCTGAGGCTTGCGTAGCGCTTCTGGGCAGCTGGGAAGTCGGACCAGCCCAGCACCATCTGCTTGTGGATCTCTGCCGCAGCCGCCGAGGGGTCTGCGTCAATCTGCCGTTGCAGCAGGCTCTGCGGGTACACCCCCATCAGCAGTGCAAACAGGCAGCACCCGCACGAGAAAACATCCACAGCCTGTGCCGAGTCAAAGGAGCAGCCCATCACGGTGTCGAGGTCCCAGGCCTCGGAGCCGCAGCACATGGTCATGTCCTGCGGAAAGCGAAGCATCAGTTAAGTACAAACAAGTAAATGGGGGCATGCTTCATGATAGGCCATTAATACCTTCATATGGGCCGCCAGTGGCTATTGGGGTTGGTAAAGGGAGATAGAGAAGGGGGGGGGTATGATTGCCGTAATGCCATTGGTCGGGTACAAAGGGTGCAAATTTGCTGCGATGATTCTTCCCGGTCAAGCGGCCGGGTAGAGGGCAAGGCTGAAGTGGACATCTGGGAAGGGGGGGATGACCCACCGGATCAGAGCCTGAGCTGGCCGCACTGTCACGAGCGATCTTGCTCAGTTTGTCGACGCTATCAAAGCCGCCCAGCTCCTGGCTGTTCCGGCTGCTCTTGACATCGTGCACAGCGCCACAGCCCATGCCCCCGCCAGCGTTGGAAGTTACTCCCTTGCCACTCTGCCAGCTGGCATTCAAGCTGGCCAGGGCATCTTGGCTGCCACGCCTACTGTCGCCGGGAGTGCGACTGCCCTTCACGCTTCGGTTCATGTCTACGATACTGTCCGACAGGCTGCAGTACTTCTTTGAGCCGGTGATCCACTTTTGGCGCGAGTAGGTGAGGTCGTTGGCCACGCGCCAGCTTTTGGCAAACCCACGGTCCATCAGCTGCAGCCGGGGCGGGTTCACCGACTTATCCAGCACCATGGTGGACAGGTCCATGTTCAGGTGCGCGAGCTTCTTACTGTGGAAGTACTCCATGCCAGCCAAGATCTGTATGAAGAAGTAGAGCGCTGCCGACTCTTCCATATTGGGGCCGGGCTTGTTGGACACCTTGCTGGAAACAGCTGCATGCTCGTCCAATGTGTGCAGCTTATTGTCCTGGCGCCCGAAAGGCGGCGCCGCGACCAGAGCCAAATGCTCCGCTGTCAGCACCAGCGTCTGTGGGGGGAAATGGCAATGCCGATAAGCACTCGTTTGGCCATTTGAATCTGAAACCCCGCCAACCAGCGCCCATACCCTAGCAGTCAAGTTCCGCTACTCCTACCCACTTGAACTTGGCCGCACCAGGCAAGCCCAGTATCATGACCCATAATAGCTACTCGTCTATTTAATTAAGTAGAATATCGTATAAAGGACGACCACAACAGCCACCAGTACCGTGCCATCCAGCAGACTACCAGCACGGCGGCCGCTACGCGAGTACCTTTGATCGTGTCCTAGTGGTTCAAATTTCACTGCCCGCGCGCTCCCTGCAGGTGCCCGCAGCTAGAAAGACTGCGACTACGGACCTGCTCGGAGAGCGCAAGGAGCAGTGCCGCGCATGGTGTCTTTAGTATTAGCAGCTAAGCGGCTACGCTCCATGGCGGGACCGCATTGAGCAGCCCGGCCATGTGCAGCGGGTACCAGATAGGTCGCCCAGCCGCGACCTACTTGGACGCATCGCGGGTCAGCAGGCAGATGAGGCGGGCGGCAGGCGGGTACAGGTACCATGCAAGTCGATAAGTGGCAGCGATTACGGGTACTGTATTGGTAGTGCTGATCTCGAGAAGAATGAATATACTTGTAATACTTTCGTACATATTTGACCCATTTGCACAGCCCTGAAATTGACCGGCATGCGGGTGTCACAGTCTGTCAGTCTGGATTCATGCGATTAAACCTGCCCAAGTCCCTTGTTACTCTCACGCTCATTGGCAGGCAATCCAGCCTGGCAGCTCCGCGGCAATCAAAACTCGAAACAATCCGCCATTGTCGAAAATGAACTACAAGGCCTTTATCTACTACTCGACAATCTAGTAATATCCCGCGCTTAATTGTACATGACCACAGAGGACCAACCGTTAATCGCGATTACATAGGCTTCTAGAAGGATTGCCCCTGGATTACGAGCAAAATCAAGGACAGTACTTGAAGACCCCCGAGTTTGTATTACCAGACATTATGACTACCCGATATTTGCACGCAACTACTTTAGTGTCGACCTAAACTGCCGTTCACCCGGTCCCCGCCTTGTGTAAAGTATTGCGGTGCATATCATTTAATCACGGGTAATCGGATTACTTACACGCGATTGCTCGCGAGCAGTACTCGGTAATTGGACTTAATCAACCCCCCTTTCGACAAGTGCAACCTCGGCCGCAATGACGCTCCAGATCCTCCCAATGTTGCAGGTCCAGTCACCACCCCCAAGCCTCTAGCCCTTCTGGACACCGATGTGGGCGGGGGTAAGGTTCCTAATTAATCTCTTGATACATGCTTGACATTGATATGTCGTATTCGAATCAACGTCGTTTTGAGCTGATGAGGTGATGCTTGAAATTTCACATATCAACACCTGTAATATCAGATACTTGATGAATTAACGCCGGGTACATTAGATACTTGATGAATCAACGCCAGATATATCAGATACTGGATGAATTATGGCGCCAATTATCAGACTTGATGAATTAATACCAGATAGACCAGATACCCTGATGAATTATGGCGCCATGTATCATATGGTGATGCATAACAAAATCACTAATATCAACAGGTAATGCTAGGCCATGCAGTGATTTATGCTGGGTGTTGCACACCAATTCTGCGCACCAACTGTTTATCTATCTCATTACTAACACCCGCTGTGCGGGTAGCACAGTATCGTATGAAAGAATCAACACTCGAAACTCGTACGAGGAACTTCGTCGAACCTATCGAAGTGCCGATATGGCTCGAGCTAATTCGAATGCACATTGTCATACGGATATAATGATCCCACCATCATGCGATGCGTACCACAGGATCGGTCCGACACCTTCACCTGCCAATGTCTCATAGTTGATCTATTGATCATATTTTCTGCAAGAAGCAGTAGGTTGTTCTCGCAGCAACTTGTTCCTAAATTGTATGGGATTGGTATATATAGTACTAGGTGCAGCATATGTATGTAGTAATCAAAAATGATTCGGCTTATGCATTAAAAGATGATATCACCGCCGACTTGCTGATGAATCAATGTCAGATACATCAGCTACTGGATAAATGAACGCCGGATATATCATACTTGATGAATAGTGACGCCAAATACTAGATACTTGATGAGTTTTGGCGCCAATTGTCGGATATTTAATGAATTATGGCACCACATCATCGTGATTCATGATACTTATGACCATATATCATGAACTAATGATATCCCAGGCGGATATATCATGATTCAATGATATCCCGTTTTTTTCAAGCGTTAGGTGCGCAAGGGGGGGTGTTCTTAGGCTCGTCCTTGGGTTTGGATGTGGCAGTGACGCGCATGGATCGCAAGATGATGGTGCGCGGCCTGCCCGCCGAGCGGGGTAAAAGTAAAGCGGAACGTACCCCGGACAGCGTGTCCCATAATTTGCAAATACCGATTAAAAAAAAGGCCCACCCCACCCTTTCAAAAGGCCTGACCCCAACAGAACCAGACATTTGTATGCCCAAACTTTGTCAAATTGAGTTATACAACATGCTGCAGGCAGCCAACAGCACCTGAAAGGGGATGCAAAAAGCGGGGATGGCATGCAGTAATATGCTGAATCATTCGGGAGATTCAGTTAATCAGGAAGGTGACCCAGCATAATATAGGAATTGCTCGCTATCGGTGCTGCTACTTTTCGGGGTGGATTTGTTACTGGCCTTTTGTAATCCACACCAGTACCGCTACTGGCACCGGTATCCTCCACGCCCCAACGACTACAGGTTACCGGATGACCCGCCCATCCGGTGGCGGACGGTCACGTGCGCTGCCATGAACACTACCCGAAGTAATCGAACTGGTGCGAGTAACCGCAGCTACAATAACCGCAGCTACAAATCCACCAACTGCTAAAAGCAGTAGTAATCATCAACACTACAGCACTCCGCCAAAAGGCGGAGTACACGCACTGGTATACTGGTTCCGCGTATGTATTTGGACCGCCCATACACATCTGTCTTTAAAATATCATCTTTCACTATGTCCACATTCAAGTCCACAGATATGTTCAGGAGAGCATGATAATATCAGTATATATCTACGTAGTATGCGCGGGTTTACATACTGTCACCGGGGCCGTGGAGACGCTGCAAGGGTTGTCGCGGTCCGCTCGCGGACGCGGCCGGGCCGGCCGGGGTGCGATGGGTCGTCCACAGTGGGACAGCCCCACCCCTGGCCCATGAGGAGTGTCGGGGGGGGGGGGGGGGGGGGGGGGGGGGTCGCTTTCCGCGTCACGGTCGGTAAAACCGTCTGGGTAGTGACGCGACTACCTACTACGCACAGTGCTCACGTGATTGCTGTGCATTATATCTGCATAGCGAGTTCCAGTACGACCTGTCGTACTATAAAGCCCCTGGTGCCAGTCCTGTCCCGGGGGCGAAAAAAAAAACTATAAAGCCCCTGCGCGAACCGACGGCGGGGGCGCTAGGAGGTATGTAAGAGTTATTTCAGATATATTTTTCGCCTCCAGGACAGGACTGGCAACAGCCTTGCGGCGTCTCTACGACTACGGCGGCGTTTAAGCAGCAATCGACTTAAAGGGAAGCCCTGGATGGTCGCTACCGGTAGCGACTAGCTGACGCTCTGTATTAGTCATGAAGCAAATTTCCAAAGCATTTCGCAAGACTAATTAGAGCCGAGTAACAACTGCTGCGCGCACGATGCTTACCTTCGCAGGGATGACGTTGGGGTGCGAGTTGAGCAGCGCGGGCGCCAGGGCCTCCACCTCCCGACACACCAGTGGTACAAGTCCTGGATCAAGTGGCAGCTGCAGCACACGCAGCACGGCCATATTCGTTGTGCTCTTCTCTCGAGCGATCCAGGTTGCGCCAGCGCGTACCGCACCGCCGTTCGGGTCTGGCAACCTGCTGAACAGGAAGTACTGCTTGGCGAGTACGGAAGTGGGCGGCAACACCACATCCGTCATAGTCTTCGTAACCCCGCCAGAAGCACTCGCGGGCTTAGCAGCAGCAGCCGAATCCGACCTGGGCTCCGAGCTCAGACAGTTACCCATGGTTTCTCGCAAGGTGGCGATAGCGCGCGTAAATCGGTACACTCAAGTGAGTATTCTTCTGAGTACTGACAAACTAGCTAGGTTTCCCGACTATTCATATGTCCCCGGGTGTCCGTGTTGTTCTTCTAACTGCAACACGCAACAGTCCAGTATCTGACGAACTGCTGCTACTAGCGACTTATGTTCTGCTGCTGCTGTCGCACAGCCTTTGTTGCTGCTTGTTGCGCGGCTGTGGTGACGATGAGAATCTTTTGACACCTGCGAGTAGCGACTACATTGCCGATAGCACACGCGTAGGCGGGGGTTTCGTCCTGCCGCCTCGCGCGCTGCGCTGTCCCTATCACTGGTGTGAATTACAAAAAGGGCAGTTCCCCAGAATTAGAAAATCAACACAGCAAGCCGCCTATCACTGGTGTGAATTACAAAAAGGGCAGTTCCCCATACTGTAATTAGAAAATCAACACAGCGAGGCGCCTAAAAGCGGCCCCCCCGCATAAGGCGGGATGGATGAGTAATGCGCACACGATTCAGAGTCCGGGCCACGCGTGCACGTTTGTGCGTGGGTGATCCTCGGACGTGCTGTGCAGCTTCAGCAACGGGATGGCAGACGAATCTGCGCCGTCTGATGAGGTGCGCTCGAGCTGCCACCAAGCTCAATCAAGACCCCGAGGAAATCTCTTGCGAGCAAGGCCTCCTGGTGGGCCCGGGTGATGCACCGAGTGCCCCGCGATGAGAGGGCACCCCGATCCGCAGCCAAGCATGCGATACCACGCACTGTGCGGCGCACCCCCTTGCTCACCTCACCCACTGTGCCGAAGACCATGCCCGTGTACTCCGACATATCCAGGATGTCTCGAAGAGGACCCTTCTGTCCGGGCTCCGTGTTGTGCCACGCCGCATCCCGCGCAGCCAACCCCCGTTGTATGTCGCCCAACAGGAGCGCTCAAACCGATCCACAGCCGTGGCCCGGGGCACTGCAGTGTACTTGACCCCCGTACCGCATAGTCTTGAACTCCAACATCGTGGACTTCAAGCTCCGGGGATCATAACTCCCGGTCACGACGTTGAACGCTGGAAGGGAGAGCTCTGCGTCCGGCACTAGGTCCTTGAATTCATCCCTGGGCACGGTGTTGCCGAGAGGCACTGCCTGCTGGAACAAGTCATCCACCTCCCGCCATACCGCGATACCTAGGTCGTGAACGCAGTGATCGCGGAAGGCATCTGCGATAGCGTCAGTGTACACGCCAGTGAGCGTCTCCAGGCGCCGGGAGGTTCATGAGCGCGTCGCTGTATAGGTCAACAGTGACGGGGTTGTGCTCCGTCGAGGGCAGAATGATCTGGCTCCCAACCACCGGGGCCAAGCACGGGCTAGGCAGAAGGAAGTACCCGGCAGCGACCTCCCGCAGCTCATGCGGAGTCATGGCTGTCCGCGCGGTGGGGATGGCCACTGTCCACATGCCTGACGCCGCGTCGAGCTGGTTGAACAAGATCCGTTCCCTACATGTGGCAGGGAGAGCGCACACCTCATTTCGAAGCCGAGAGTTGTTGGCCTGGTCTAGAAATGCCGTCAGCTCCTTTTGCGACTGGAGCCCGACGCAGCCTCCACTTCCCGCTCCATCTGGCGCGCATCGGCGTCGCCAAGATGGCCAGCAGTAGCCGCTTGGAGGCGGCCCCACGCCTGCTCATCTCCGCGGCGTAGCTGTCCGACCCATGAGCATCGTTGAGGAAGTGGTCATACTGGCGGGCGGAAGAAGTTGCGTTGAAGCTGCCTCGGCCAAGTACGGACCCGAGCTGTGGGTCGAAGAAACCAGGGGTGGGGGTGTTGGTGCCGGAGTTCCTAGTCAGGAACTTTGGGAGGATGGCATTCATGCCGCCGATGAAGGCGGCATCACGAACGCTAGCCATGCGGCGGATGCCAACTCCCTTCAACCGAGTGGGGAGGTGAAGCCTGCAGCGCGCCCTGGCCACTGCATCCTCGCTCAAGGTAGCCACCTCCGCTGCCATGGGGTCGGGGTCGTGCAAAAGCTCCGCCAAGAAATTGGTGACCACCGGATTGGTTGCAGTGCCGTACGTGGAGGGATCAAAAGAGACCCCTAGCACCCGTTCGACCGCCGCGAGGATGGTGGCGTCCACCGCCTCCGCAAAGGCCTCCACCTCGGACGGAAGACAATTGCGGAGCCAATACCCCGCCTTCACTGTGAGATTGAGATGTGACGTAAATGCGCCCTACTGCTTGTGTTGCATGCAATGCTTGAGCAGGGCCCATGCGTGGTGATGCAAGGCGTGGGTGTACCGACGGCTGGGCTTGGCAGATAGAAGCTTGTTCAGGCTAGCGTCCACCTCCTCTCGTAGCTCCTCCGCCTTGCCGCGCATGTACGCATGCACAAACTCAGGCGATCCCAGCGGCACTACTATGACCGCGATGCCGTGATGGCCATCTAGCTCGGGCCACTCGATGTCGGCCGGAGCCTCACGCCGCGCAGCCTCCATGTCTGCGCTGTACGCCTGCATCTTGTCGAAGCGCACCTCAAGCCCCACGGACGCCTTGATGGACGTGCGGAAGGCGTGAAGAGCCGGCCAAACGTGCTCCGGAAGGCCCACCAAAAATCACTATCACTGGTACGGGTACCGGGGCGAACTTCACTTGTACTGGTACCTGTACTGGCGTTTTTATGTCGGTGACTGTTATCTAGGACCCGTAGTACGGTAGGATTAGTGTAATCGATGGCGGTATCGGGGATATATATAATTACATGAGCTAGCAGCAGAAGGCGATATCGGAAATCACCAAAATCCGGGGATATATATGGCGGAGCGCGCGACGCCGGTGATGCTGGTCTCGTATCTGGTCGCTTCCCGGGAGTCGCTTCCCGCGTACTGCACGCTGCTGCGCGCTGTGGCCGCCTTATTTACTACTATTATTTCGCTTATATTGCTTATATACCATAGAATGTATCGATGTCTATACCGTATGTATTATGTATATGTACTCTATACAGTATAAACAACATGATTATTTTTTAGTATACAGTGTATTTTTGTTAAATTAGCAGAAGGTGCATATCTCATACATCAAAACGTACCATCTCAGGCGGTATATAATAATGTTATCATATTGGTCTTTATTCTAAATTGTGTCACGTCCATACGTATTTATGTATCAAGTACGTTAGTATGTGCTTTCTATATTAATTATTATATGAGTACGGGCGGTGCGGAACGAAATTCGAAGAATTCGCGCTACGCCTGTATTGGTCCGGTGGGAGGCGAATATATTACGATATTTAAGATATCATCACGATGATCTCAAGATTCGCTATCGCCCCATGTGGCCGCCATGTCTGAGAGCCAAAGTAGCGACTAGTTGACATGGCGGCGGGCAGGGTTCTAATTATCGGGTCGGCACCCCTTACGCGTACGTAAGGATGACTCGTTGCTCTGATATCGTACCCCTGCTGTACACCTTATCCCGCTCTAGTACCTCGTATAGTTCTACTGGCACCATTATGGTATTTATCATATCATACTGTACCAGTACTTATGCTGTGTTGATTTTTTTCTAATTCTGGGGAACTGCCCTTTTTGTAATTCACACCAGTACTTATGCTGTAGTGACGCGACTGCTCTGCACTACATATCTGCAGTTTTTCACGCGACTTCAGTACTGGCACTCGTAGTGTACCCCGCGCACCAATAGATAGCCATGGTAGCGCACGCGGGGCTCGCGCGACGAATATTCACTGAGCAGCACGGGATATATTCGATCTGTGTGTCACGTTTCAGGCTTCGTCGTCCGAGCTGGGGGGGGGGGGGGGGGGGGGGGGCGTTCTCCAAGCGCGGCGAGGGCATGCCGGCATAGGGGAGACATGAACTTTTTGATCTCCTTAATTCGGTAATTAGCTTGAAATGTCCTTAATTCTGTAAACTCTCATGATTTTCCTAAAATCTGGCAACCGGCGAAGCGTTCTGGGTCCAATTTGAGTCCGTTAGGCAAAGCAGTGATAAGGTGGTTACAAACGCACCAGCCACTACCTGCCCGGAATGTGACGATTCTATTTATTGTCTATGCTGGTGTTGTGCTATGGCATTGGCTGCAGCCAACCATTGTTGATAGACCATCAAATTGTACATCCACGCATGCTTTTACTGTTGTTGTTGAGGGACTAGCGCATTATGTTGTCTTGCACGTTGGGCATGCATCAGACGTTCTTGAGCCGAAGCCGCCGAAGTTTGCGCCTCCGCCGCAACATGATCCGCTTTTTGCTTCATCGCGATAGCACAAAGGAGAGTTGATTTCAGCACATTATTCTTCGTGGCATGGCATGATAACTTAGCTTGTAAGGAGGATCGTTTAGCAAAGACTTCAACTCCTCGACAATCAGAGATAGCAACTGCTTCTCGCGCCCATTCTTCCCCTTGAGACCAGTGACATGCTCAGCCTTGAAGGACATAGGTTGTAACATCCCCCCCTGCCCATCTTATTGCAGGCCGGTGAACTTTAATGTGTTAGGTTCTAGTTCCACCATATTCATTTTCGCTCCTATGCTATACTTGCAGTCACTTGCCCCAGATTATTGTGCATGTGGGTCGCTCTTGAGTACACCACATATAGCACACCATTTTGCTCGCACATCAGTTTTGTTGGCACAAACTATGTCACTGTTGCATGTGTCTGAGCCCCTATCTCACTGGTTGCTTGGCTTCGGATGAACGCTAACCCAATATATAGCTTGCCCGCATGCTTCCTTATCTCATCTATTATCATACATACTACCACTACTACTACTACTAGGCAATCTGGCCGTGCGATCTTGCCACTCATTAAGGCCTTGATAGAGCCATCCAGAGTTGATGAAGCCAAC
The DNA here is from genome assembly GCA_006384855.1 of Tetraselmis striata. Classification (NCBI taxonomy): domain Eukaryota; kingdom Viridiplantae; phylum Chlorophyta; class Chlorodendrophyceae; order Chlorodendrales; family Chlorodendraceae; genus Tetraselmis; species Tetraselmis striata. Next base: position 10,233 of record VCJN01001211.1, on the reverse strand, counting down.
TTATATATGCATATGATAGAGCTGCCCACGTATAATTGGGACCCGCTTTTATTTGAGCTGGCATCGTATAATTGAATTGGGACTCAGGCAAAAGACTTGTTGTATCGAGCACGCCCTACTGCCTGATCCTTTGCATATTTTTTATGCAGAAGGTTGACAAGCATCCGCTTTAATATGTTGAGCTGCCCATCAGCATCGCGAGTGTGCTCTCGTAACGTTGTTGCTTTCCAACTATGCGTTTACGCGTGTTGCTTCATCTTGCTCCTCATGTTCCCATGCAGTTGTGAGAGTACCGAGACTCTTGTCTTGCGCTGCTCGTATAGGCATGATTACAATCACATGATAGAAATGGTGTAAGGACCTCCAGGGGACCGCAAAACATGTGGGCTCAAGTCCGTTATTTGGCGTAATTCATGCGCACAGAGCATAGAGCGTGAATTCACAAGTCCGCGCATGACGCCAACAATGGTCATCATAGCCCGCGGGACACAAACACCACGCATTACTACATTCAGTGCTGATCATCATCATCACCATCATCAACATCAAACTCGTCCTTAGATGCATCATTGTCACTATCAGAGTCGTTGTCTAGCACATCCCGAGGCTTGGACATGTCAGCGCGCAAGTGAATGCCCTCAAAGTCTACTGCATCGACATCTTCCTCAGACAAAACGCTCGGCCATGCATGTGAGACAGGGGGTGGCATGTCATAGTGGTTTTGTTGCTTCAGTGTAGAAGACATCTCCAATGGGCCAATTAGATAGGCTTTAACTCACTCCACAGCCTCACAGGAAATGTCACACATCTCTGCATCAGTGGGGAGCACATCCGCGTATAACGCACTGGCATTGCGATCCATAGAGAAAACACTCAAGTTGTGTCCGCGCTTAGAGACGTGTTTCGGAATCTCATTCAGAACTTGTTTGTCATACATCCCATATTGCCATAATGGAATGGTGGATTGATGCCGCATTTTCAAACTCGGTGCAATTAAACTCCCCGTTTGGCATGATAGCCCGAGACTCGCAAAAGAAATGCTCACATTGGTCAGAGCCCCGCCCACAACACAGGTCCCGAGCAATATCCCAGTAATATCTCGGCTAACATCATGGCTCGCCTCTGCCGCGGATGCCACTGTTGAAGCGACGGTCCGATGAAGTGGCATGTGGCTGTTCACCGGAAGGTGCCATGCTACCATCTGGCATGTCCACCTGCACATCAGCGGCGCGGATTGTTTCATTACAAATTCATCTATGTCTCCTTTACCGGCACCTTCGTCACACGCTGAAATTTCAACGACAGGGCAGCCTTCTCAACATGTATGCGGCCTACTGTATGTTATGTGCTTTCTTGCACCTTCAGCCCAGCAATACACATTGCGGCAGAAAGCACATCTAAACCAAACAGTACCTAATGGGCTCAATGCGTTCTCAGCCCCGCTATGGGCGTAAACTTACTAGACTGCTTCCCTTTCCAGGGACAATGAAACTATCTCAGGGCACCGCTTTGGAGTAGGCTTACCAATAGTGACATCAAACTTGTATTTCTTGGCCTTAGCTGGTCCCGGATCGCGCGTTGAAGATGCAAGACACTGATGCCATGACGAACACTAAGACCCGAAGCAGTTGCAGTAGGAGTTCCAACGCTAGGTCCGACCTTATTTCTAGTGGGCGGAGTTACTGGAGGTCAGTGACACAGACGCAACACTGATGGTAGGAACATCATCCACTGGGGCTTTCACATACAACCACTGTTGCATTAATGACTGTCCACCCTTTGTAAGTGCTGCATGCGATATATAGCCGCAGCTTCGCTTTCTTAGCGTCATTATTTGCTGACTTAGCGCGTTGCTGTAGGCGGGCAATACGTGCCAAGGCCTCCTCCTCATCTGCGCCGGTGTCGCTATCTATTGTTTCTGCGTGTCGTTTCTTGCCGACCTTGCCCCTCTCCTTCGGGACTACCTCTCGCCACTGGGCGTCGAATATATCCTGATGATAGCTAGGAGGCGCAGGGCACTTGTCTTTGACGAACAACATCTACAACTCTACTAAATCATCGATGGCTTTCTTAGATCACACCCGACAGTTCATGGAGTAGACTGTGGGCCGCGCATTCACTCACCTCAACATCCATTCCTGTCGGTGTTCAGGCTACATGAGGCTTTGTAAGAAAGTGGTTTCCACCCTTGACATTGAAGTAAATGACGTGATCAGCCGCTGGATCCTTCAGATGGGCTTGCAGCTTTGTCGTGTCCCGCACACGCTGCTCCATATCGTTGCCATTGTCACCGGCACGCTTCACTTTGACATGCACAGACTGCACTGTGGCCTGAAAATAAAAGGGCAAACCAGCAATTCCAAGCAAAGGCTAGACAATGCACATGGCGCCATGGGCAAGCACAAGCAAAGAAGCATGCGAGCAGAGGTACAACGCAAAACAGGCGTCACCAGTTACTTGTCTAACTCTGTCGAGTTTTTCTTACATCTTCAACCTGTTCACGCATGCGCTCTTTCAGCAGATTGGGGCCCTCCTCCGCTAAAAGCTGTTGGCCATTGAATCCTGCTAGGTCGGTGTGCATTTTAGAGTCGGGCGTGGGGGGGGGGGGGGGGGGGTATCCAGAAGTTGCGCTTCCGTCCTTGTGTCATGTTGTACGACGATACATAGGTAGCCATGAACGAAGTCCCCTCCCCTATCTTGTACTGGTGATACAAGTTGTACCTGCGGGGTAGTGCAGCAACCTCATTCATCATAGTCAGCAATCATAATAAATCGTTTTCGACCGCAAATAAGAGTTGAATCGAGTCCTATCCGTTGATTTCATAAACCGGATTTCCTTTTCTAGCGCGGCCGGGGCAGCGGGGCGCCAGCGCGCAGCCCGGTAGTACTGAGTAGGCGGTTCACATCGTAGTAGGAGTTGCTGCGTATATTCCCGGAACATGCGGCGTTAAGGTTCTGACCTATGGCATGCGTTCCGATTCCGACTAAATGGGGGGTAGAGAGCGGCATGGGCCCGGGGGGGGGGGGGGGGGGGGGGGTCACTTGATCCCATGGAGTTCGAGCCCCATTTCATATGTGCGCTTGCATGCCGGTTCAGGCTCAAGTGTACAAGTTCCTTGACAGTACTTATACAACGCCTCTGCGCAGGCCGCCCAGCTGGCGGGGGCGGCTGAGGTGCATGGCTGCACGGCGGCGCGCCTGCAGCTCGGTTTGTGCCCTCATATCCATTGCATCGTCTGCTCCAGCGGCCTCCCACTGTCCCACAAAGCTTGGCCGCCACAGAGGCATACTAGGGAAGTCCGGGTCCATGCATGCACGCAAGGACTATGTGCGTGCCTCCAGTAATAGCTGCCGCCCGTATTCCCGCTCCGTGTCAGTGGTGCCACTGCCTCTGGCCACGCTTTTCACGTCCCGCATCTGCATATGACAGTGAGTGTTATATGACTGAGTGTTTTTTGCACTCTTGGCCTCCACAATAGTAGATTCGTAGTCGCTGCTTCGGTATCTCCTAATGTGGTACGACGCGCTTCGTTCGGTACCGTACAGCATACAGCATGTACAGGCAGGTAACGCGCCGAGTCTCGGTCGCCTCTCCGCAGCTCCCATCGCGCCATCTTCGCGTTGGCCGTCGTCGAGTCTTCTGTCTTGGCAGCAGGCAGCAGGGTCTCCTCCGCCATACCGCATCATGTCGAGAGAAATGCGCGCGTCCGGACATTGAGCCGTGGTCACCCAGGATTTTCACCTGACGGCTCATGTCATAATCTCGCAGCGCTCTCCTCGAATCTGAGTCTGCAGCTGTTTTGTACTCGCGTACGAAATTAATCGTACCAGCACCTCATGGTTGTACCGGTAACCACAACTGTTCTGTCTTCGTCTTCTTCTGAGTTCGATTTCCGTGTGGCATGTTCATTCTTCATCGCAGAAAAAAAAATCTGCGGTTCTTCTCGTTCGCTATACCAGCTCGTTACCAGTAGTCGCTACTGTGCCGGCAACGGCTGATACAGATCGGTTCTGGTTGATGTCGCGCCATCGCCAACTCGCGTCGTCGGAACTGTAGCTGGGGTTGCGAGTCGCACGTTGCTCCGCCCTCATGGCTTCGCAGCTTGCAGCGTCATCGTTACACATCTCAGATCGAACGTTCGGCTGCTCCTTGGTACTCGCGATCTTCGTCCCTTCGCTAGTTCATAAATTCGCTCGCTCGTTGTCGCATCCTCCTCATCGTCGCTACATCGTTCTCGCCACGTCGAACTTGACTTCATCTATCAAAGCCGGTGCGCATCCTCGGTGGGCGTCCCCGCCATAGGATCCTTGACATCTGAAGTCTTCTTCTGTCCCTTTCTCGCCTCTCGCTCTCGTCGCTATGCCGCTTCTCTTGTGGAATCCGGAACCATGTGCTCCGGTCACCGCTCCGAAACCAAGTGTTACAGCCCCCTTAGGACTAAGGCCGAATAGTCGTCTGGCCATAGATAGTCCTAAAGCAGGAGCTGAGTCTTAGGGCCCATTGCTGGATCGTTATTCCACACGGCCAGGAATAATGAGCAGATTTGGGAAAAGGGATTCTTACAGTACCGGAATGCCGGTAACCTGGGTGACTGGCCCGGCGGTGGTTTTGCCGGCCTATTTATAGTCGCTGGTTTCCGTCATTCCATGCGCTGTGTACAGATCCAATTTCCACCACTTGTGCTGCGTGTAACTACTAGACTCATACTAAAATCGACGTGTCCGGTCCTAATCCGCGGCCCGTCGCTATTTTAGTCATACACTACTAAGTACAGACACGGTTCCTAGCACCTTCGCCTGTCCGCAGCACAGTGATATAATATTTATCTACTATTGCTATAGCAAATGCTATAGCGTTCTAGATGGTTCCAGTAGGTTCTAGTACCTACTGGTAATACGGTCCTAAGGCAGCGCTCTATTTAACGCTAGGTGTTTTACCAGCGCGCACAACAATCGCGCTCCTGCTGGTACGCAGGCGTAAGTACAGGTTACTTGCACCCCATGTGGGTACTCGTAATACTGTCCTGCACTACTAGTCGCCTTGTAGTCGCGCGTACAGTCGCCTCGTCGTCCTCGTCCCAATACTTCGCCTTCACTTGTACTCGCACTCGCAATGCTCATACTCGTACTTCGCTTGGCTTGTACTCGTTCTCGTCCGCCTCAGTCGCCAGTTCTTCGCTCCTTCGTCGGCTCCCGCAGTACAAAGTACAGCAGTGTAGAGTACATAACACTTTCTAGTACCTACTGGTAATACGGTCCTTAGACAGAGTGCGAGTCACGTTGCCAGAAGCGAGTGTCTTGTCTTACAAGCCCCTCGCCACACCAAACAAGATGGGTGGGACGGGTGGGTGCGTGAAGCGCAACAGCAAAAGGGATGAGCGCTATGGTCTAGACAGTTGGCTAAGTAGTAGCTGCAGGCAGGCAGAGAAACAGGTCGGGAGCTGGTGCGGTCGCGAGTCCGCTGCTCACTGTCCCATCCTGGAAGATTCTAGACAGAGCCGATGACTGGCTACTGTGCTATATTTTCCAGGTGGTAGTCGTTCGACCGCACAACTCGGTCCGTCGTCTGACTAAACTCAGTTAAGTACTTAACAACGATTAGACAGAGTGCGAGTCACGTTGCCAGGCAAAACCGGAAGGCCACAGTTACCGGTGAAAACCAGTCACTGTGAAAGATTAGCAGCGGAACGCTGCGGTGCCAGGGAGCCGAAGAAGTAGCGGGCCCCAGCGGAGTCCAGGATGCCTGGCACGATGTAATTGAGGACCACGCCGCTGCCCACTTTCCAGCCGCCAAGCCAGCGAATCGTAGGCATAGGGACGCCCGTGGCCGAGGCCGCGGACGCCCCGCCACTGCGAAGGCTGTGCGACGACCAGCAGAAACCAGCAGGCGGGGTAGCGTCAACTGCCAAGGCAGCGGCAGTTACCCATTCGGAGACAGTAGCAGCGGTCCACGTGCCGGGATCATCATCAGGGAGCTGCCAAAACCGAGTAGCACCGGGCAGCACGTGATCGCGGCAGCTGACGAAGAACTCCAAAAGCTCCGCGATTTCGGGGTGCGCCTCGCGGGAAATTTGCAGCACCGGACGAGGCGCCCCGGAAGGCTTGCCCTTAAGTACTCGACGGTACAGCGTAATGCTGCGGGAATCAACCGCCAAATCGCGCACGCCGCACCCCGTACTGGTACCCGCGCGGTGACAAAAAAGGAAATTGACCGCGGTAACGAGCAGGGCACGGAATGTGGGCAGGTCGCACGCGACGGACCTGTGAGAAACCAGCCGCAGCGCACGCCGAACACAGGCGAGGGCGACGTCCGCAGGCAGAGGCACCCGGTAGTCCGGGGCGTCCAGCACCTGCTGAGCCAGCTCCCAACCGCGCATCGCCTGGTTGACGAAAGGCCCAAGCGCCGGCGGCTCCTTGAAATTATCGGTGAAAAAGGCGTTGATCGCTGAAAGGTAGGGTCCAAAGGCACCAGCCTTGTTGCGGCCACGTGCCGCAACCCAAGAGATGTACCGAACGATGAGCGGCGGATCCGCCGTGTCCGGCAGTCTCCCATTTTGCGCGCAGAACTCGCAGAATAGGTTGAATTCAGATCCGTAAGACTGCACGGTACGTTCCGCGCGCGAAGACATCAAGAAATCCGCGGCACGGCGCCCAACCTCGTCGTCGCCGAGTAACCGCAGTAGCCCAGGTCGCATAATCGCTGCCCATGGTGCAGACGGTACGTTCGATTTCAACCCGTACCGCACAGCCGGGTGTTGTCTGCTGTGGGCATCTGTACGGGAGATCTGAAAAGCGTCCGCGGAAACGTCCAAGGTAGCAGCCGCAGCACTTAACGCCCCGTAACCGGCGCGTCGCGACCGGTAGAAGAAGGACGGAAGGGAAGGCGGAAGAGCATCACGCTCCAGGGCGGCGGCCCGACGCCCGCGCGGCGCCCGAGCAGCCCGGGAAAGAACAGATCGCGGGAAGGAGGGTAGTGCAGTACCTCTGTAGCCATCTCGTGTAGCTGCTGGAGCCAAGGGCGGCCGTGCCAGGCCGGGGCGACCACGGTCGCCGCGGCCCCCGATTGCTGCAGCTTTAGCACCAGATCGTCCAGCAGCTGCCAGGGGGGATTGCACCAGTTCACTTCGGCGCGCCACGTGGCGTCCGACTGGGCCAAGGAGTCCACCGCCTCGGTACCTGGGACCGTCCACCGGGAGTTGTACCGAGGTAACAAGGCGTTCTCCATAGTTGCGAATCGGTCGACCGTATGAGGTCCCCAGATGCGATCGACGTACCGGAATATACGAGGATTGATCATCCAATCGGAAAAGTCCTTCTCTCGCGAAAGCTTGTCCGCCCATGCGTTCGCCGCAGACCGAATGTACCGTACTCGTAAACGAATATCGTGTACATCCAGCAAATACCATAGCTTGCGAAGTTCCGCCATAAGCACCGGTGACCGAGTAGTCAAATTGGACAGGATATGCACCACCGCCTGATTGTCCTCGTACAAAAGTACGCGGCGCCCCATCAGCCGTGGCAAAAATGACTGTATGGCGAGACGTACCGCTTTGAGCTCCTTGTACGTTATATGACGTCGACGATCCTCCTCGTACCAATATCCGCGTGCCTCCGTAGTTTCGCACAGTACCGCACCCCAGCCGTACTGGCTGGAGTCCGTGTGCAGATAGGCTGTCTCCACCGGGCGCAGAATCGGTGCGCCGTTGTGGCGCGTGGGAACATCGCGCCACCACTCCAAATCGCGAATGAGCTGACGCGTCAGAACGACCTTGCCGCTCGGAGAGGAGCAGCGGCCCAGGACGGTGTGCGCCTCGCGGAGGTAGAAACGTGCCGGAGGCATCGCGAGGTAGAGGAACTGGCCCTGCCCGGCGAGAGACGCAAGGAGTTTGGCCGGCGCGTGGCGGCGGCGGCGCGCAGCGATGCACAGGAGGTCGCGGGCCAGGTTGGAGAGCCGACGCAGTTTCGCCGCTGGGGCGCGGAACTGCATAGTGACCAGGTCCAAGTCCATGCCTAAGTGCTGCAGCTGCTGGGTGGGCTCGGGGTGCGCCTTGGTGGGGTGCTTGGCCAGGCCCAGGCGCCCCCAGAGTCGCTCGACCTCGGCCCGTAGGCGTAGAGCCAGCTGGCGCGACGGTGCCAGAAACAGGAAGTCGTCGATGAACGGTAGGAGGCAAACGCCGCGCGCCTTGCGGCGACGCAAGCGTCGACGGAAGGGCCGGCCGTAGCTGCTGTAGGTCGCGAAGTCTGGTTGACGCAGGTAGCGCACCATGACCGCCATCAGAGTGCAGAAGTAGTAAGGGCTTAGCGACCAACCCATGGGGAGGGCCGCGAAGCGCCACAGGGTGCCACGTACGTTGATTGTAAAGAAGTCGCGGACGTCCTCCCGCAAGCCCAGGGCGTAGTAGCCGTCCTGCAGGTCGAAGGAAAACGCCCAGTCGCCGCGTTTCGCCAGGTACCGCAGGCGACGCAGAGTTTCGAATCGCATGGAATAGACCGCGCAGTAGGAGTTTAGATGGCGCAGGTCTATTACAAGGCGCCACTGGTTGCAGCCCGGCTTTGGTACTAGGAAGACTCGCGACACGTAGTGCTCGCGCACGCCAGGTTCTAGCGCGCCGACTGTTACTAGTCGCTGGCTCTCCCGCTCCCACCACTCGAGCTGCTGAGGCGTAGCGTCCTGTAGAGAGACGCCCCGGTGGAAAGGCGTGGGCGCCGCGCCAGAGAAAGGTAGCGGCACTCCCTCGCGAACCCACCGGAGCACGCGCCCGCTCGCGCCCCGATTCGCCGCCACTCCCGCCAGTTCTGCCGCACGCGATGGCGCAGAAACGTGGAGGGGCGTGGTAACGAAGCGGAACGGCGGGCCGCACCGTCAGGCCTTGCCCTTGCCCTTGCCCTTGTCGGCGTCGTCGGCAGTGGGGCGGAAGTCTGGGCGTGGGCGGCGTCCGGAGGGCCGGCGCCGTCGCGCCCTGGATGGTGGTTCGTCGTCGTTGTCCTCCTCCTCGTTGGGGTCTGGTCCCACGCCGAAGCGCTGTTGTACGGCTGCCTTTGCCGCCGCCGTGACGCTGTACTCGGCCTCGCGGCGCAAAAGCTCGTCGCTGAGCTGCGCCACTGCTTCCGAACCATAGTCCGCGAAACCGGGCTTGAGGAGGCTGCGGCGAACCACCTGTGCGACTGTCTTGGTCCGCGCATCCGCATCGTTCGACGCGTTGAGGCGAATAAACGCCAGGAAGTCGCGCCGGTGTTTATTTGAGGCGTCGTAGGCCGCCACGCCCGCTTCAAGGAGGCGAAGGTCCTCCTCACCAGGGGGCTGCGCCGCGCTTGCCGCTCTCTTAATCGACGCGAGCGCCTCGCAGAGAGCCGCGTGGGCCACCGCATCGTAGAAGCCAAAGCAGTACAGAGAGCGGTACTGATCCAAAGTGGCCCAGTGCCGACGCGCGATGAGCTGGCGGTGCGTCTCGTCAGACGAGATGTCGTACAGTTGGGGAATCGGAGAGAGGCCGGGACTGGGCTGGACGGAAAAGCCGGGGCCAATTAAATGAGCCCACTCCTCCCAGACTAAGGAAGGGGCAGCGGCACTAGGGCCACCGCGCTGGGGCTGGGGCACGGAAACCTGCTCTGCGCGAGCCGGTGCGTCGTGCTGGGAGCTCGCCGCGGCAGCGCTACTAGCGGGCGCGCGGGGCTCGGCAGGAGTAGAACCACCAGGCCGCTGAAGGTCACTTCGTAGGGCTTCCAGAAGCTCCGTAAGCCCCGCGAAACCGGCCTCCAGCGCGGCGATGCGGTCTTCGGCTAGGCCACTAGGGGCGTCACCGGAGTTGTCAGGCATACTGAGCCCTGACAATGCCGTGCGCAGGGCGTCGTGCTAGCGCAGGCGGATAATATCGACAAGGATCGCTTCCCCTCGCGGCACAGGTGCCGCGCGATTGCTGGTGCGTGAAGCGCAACAGCAAAAGGGATGAGCGCTATGGTCTAGACAGTTGGCTAAGTAGTAGCTGCAGGCAGGCAGAGAAACAGGTCGGGAGCTGGTGCGGTCGCGAGTCCGCTGCTCACTGTCCCATCCTGGAAGATTCTAGACAGAGCCGATGACTGGCTACTGTGCTATATTTTCCAGGTGGTAGTCGTTCGACCGCACAACTCGGTCCGTCGTCTGACTAAACTCAGTTAAGTACTTAACAACGATAAGGCAGCGCTCTATTTAACGCCAGCGCACACAACAATCGCGCTCCTGCTGGTACGCAGGCG
>VCJN01001210.1:0-20192 GCA_006384855.1 Tetraselmis striata | reverse complement strand
AAGGAGGCATTGCAGGCGGCGTACGAGGGCAGCCCGCGTCCAGAGGAACAAACGGTCAGTCGACGCGACTGGGCTACCCTTCCCATTGCCCCGCTCCTCCCCCCCCCCCGGGGCCCGTTCCCACCCGCGCCCTCCGCAGACTGCCGCTCCGAACACTCGCCGTTCCAAGCACCTTTCGCCGCTCTGCACCCGCCCGCGCGTCTTACGCAGCCTGTGCTGTAAGGGGAGCACCCCTGCCTAAGCTCTTCTGGTTGCTTCTAGAAACTTCATGCCCCCTCTCCTCCTCCATGCACCTCCTGCTGCTTCCGCCCCCTCCATGCACCTCCTGTTAAATATCCCCCCCCCCCCCCCCCCCCCACCCGGCACCCTGGCTCTGCCCGCACATCCGCTATGCCTGGGAAACCCCTGCCCTTTTCCAGCGCCAGCTGACCTCCCCTATCTTTGCACTGGCTGCGAAGCTCATCTATGCAGGCCGGGTGCTGAAAGATGGCGCCATGCTGCTGTCGGATATCCTGAAGACTGTGAGCCCGCTTCCCAGCCGCCCGCTGCCCCGTGCCTAGTCCCCTGCTAGCCGGCCTGCCTGGGACGCTAACGCCGAGCTGTGGGTGCGTGTTTGCTGAGCAGCAGGTGGACCCGGACGCGCCGCACACTATGCACCTCGTCATAAAGCCGCAGCCCGTGGCCTCCGGCACGCCACCAGCACCCACGCCGCCACAGCCCGCGCAGGAGACCCTCCCGCCTCTGCCGGACAATGGGATCTCCCCGGTGGCCGCTCTCATCGCGGCGGAGCACGCAGCCTTAGAGCGGAACATCCCCCAACGGCGGCCAACATGCGGGAGCTGCAGCGCGAGGCGTACCAGGCGATGCACGACGAGCAGGCGCGGCGGGCGAAGGCCCGCTTGGAGCAGAGCTCGCAGAAATGCAGGCTCAGGCAGCGCACAGGACCGCCAGCCCAGCGCCGCCATCCCAGGCCAGCCAGGCACCAACCTCCGCGCCCGTGGTGCCGGCCCCCGGGGCCACCAGCGCAAGCCGGCCTGCCCAGGCGCTGGCGGCGGAGTCTGCAGGCCAGACGAGCGCCAGCACGGTGGGCGCCCACACTCCGCTCCATGGACGGTAGTTCTTGGCTGACATGCTGCCTCCCAATGGCCTGCCCCTTCTTCAGCGCCTCGGTTGACCTCCTCGATGCTACCTCTCTCCTCCCCAATGTGACACCGGCCAGGCCACTGCGGCGGACTCCCGCAGGCGCAGTACTACATGATGAACCCAGTCATGGCGGCCGCGTACCAGGCGGCGCTGGCGGCCATCACCGGCGGGCAGGCGGCCGCAGACGCGGGCGTCATGCCGATGCCATTCGTGCTGCCGCCCAACTTGGCGGCCTTTGGGGTCAGCGGCCCACCACCGGGACACGGTTGGCCCCCCCCCCCCCCCCCCCCCCCCCCCCCCCCCCCCCCCCCCCGTTATTTTCTTTCAGAAATAACGACATATTCGCGAAGGCCGGCGCGTGGTACCTACAATCATATGGAGAGAGAAGGCGGGGAGGGGTAACAACAAACATACACACACATACACAGTTCCCTATACAGGAATACACCGAGGTTACCCCCCCCCCCCCCCCCCCCCCTCCCCCCCCCCAAAAACACACACACACACACACACACACACACACACACACACACACACACACACACACACACACTCACTCACTCAGTACAAGTATATGCCGCCCCCCCCCCCCCCGCCCCCCTGGGAACGCAGTGCAAGTTCTTGCGGGCCCTGCGTGCACGTTGATGTACAGATTCCTCTGTGTGTATACACAGCACAGCACCAGCACAAACTCCAGGTGGCTCAGCGGGCAGCTGACATATCTTTTGAGTCTCAATCCACGCAGGCACAAGCGAGCGGCGCGGGCAGCAGCAGCAACCAGCCTCAAGCGCAGCCATACCCCTTCCCCTACGGCGCCATGCCGGTGGCCATCTCCCCCTACAGCATCCTTCCCCTACCCCTTCCCCTACCCGCCACCGCCCGGCGCCGACGGCAGCGCGCCCCCTCCGCCGCACGGGCCCCCGGCCCCAGGCTGGGCATACCCCCCGACCGCCCCGCGCCGCAGCCCCCTGCCCCCGCCGGCAGCGCAGCAGCCCGAGGCACCTCCTGGGCGTGGCGCGGATGCGGGCGACGCCGCGGCGGTGGCGGCGGCAGTGGGCGCGGAGGGCGGCGGCGGCGGCTCGCGCAAATGCGGGTGCGGGTGCGCCTCATCCGGCTCAACGTGCGCTCCTGCTGCAGGTCGGCGTCTTTGCGCTTATCCTCTACCAGGTGACTGCCCCAACTCTCACTCGGCCCTCTGTGCCCCTTTCCTCCCCCACAGCACCTCCCCTGGCAGGACTGAAAGAGTGTGGTGGTGGTGGTGTGGGGGGGGGGGGGGGGCACTTACCGTACCATTTGACCGCCTTCGGGAACAAACAGTAGCCGGTCGTTGAGGAGCACTTCCTCAATATTGGCCGCTTGCTCTGATAAGTTTGACTTTTTATTGATTTCCTATCTGCACATGCGCGCAGCCGGGGGGGGGGGGGGGTGCAAAAACCGATGATGCCGCACGCACGTGAAGCGCACGCACATTGCACAATTGGCGTTCCACAAGTGTGCGCCGGCACTGACGCCACCCCCCTGTGACGCTGCAGCACTGCTCCGCCTCGAGGTTCTTCATGCTGGTCATCGGCGGCCTGCTGCTCTACCTGACCGCGCTGGTGCCCATGAGGCGCATGGTCCAGGCGATGGTGGGCGGCAACAACCCCGCGCCGCGCACAGGCCTTCTGCGCGAGCTCCAGGCGAGCGCCCCGCCTCACCGCCAAACCGTCCCCGCCCAGCTCTACGAGTGGTGCCACTCCACAATACCAACACCACAACCATGACTAGCATACATATATATAACATGACATATACTGTATCGCAGCTGCTGAAGAACGCTTGTTGCACTGCTTGGTAGCGCAGCGTGTATGCGATCCCAAGCGTCGATCGTGGAACCATCGCATTTATCAGTACACATAGCAACACTCAGCGGCGCTCTGCGCCGGGGATTTGTGCAGGTGCCCCTACCTCTTGGGTTGCGGAGTACTGTATTATTAGTATAAACGCGTAAGCAGGTACCAAAAAATTTCATATATTACAAAGAAACTACAGTGATGACAAAAATGCCAGCAAAGGAAAAATTACCCCTTTTACATCATTCATACTTCGAGTATTGTATATAATATAAAAACGGGCACGTCTCGCTGATTCAGCACTAAAAACGCGCTGCGGTACCGCGTTATTTGGTGTATCAGACGGACATCAAGCGTGCCTGGGCTAGAATACACGCGCGTCCATTCAGAAGCCAGCCGTACTCGTACCTGTACCGTGAAATCAAACGAGCGAATACCGAACGTATGACGGTTCATTCACGAAGATGCAGCACGCGAGGACGGAGGAGGACTCAGATTTCGTAACGAAACAGAGGTGCTACCGGTATCGTTTCGCTCACACTGCGGGCGATTTCGGACCGCCTCCTCCTTTTTATCCGCTCAACCCAAGAGGCAGGGGGAAATGCAGTGCGGCACTGTATGGGGTAATCACTCTCGTGACGCGCACAGCCCGGCGGATCCGCTGACTCAGCGGTGTGCCCCCTGGCGCCGCGCTGCAGATGCTGGTGCTCGGCTTCCTCGCGTCGCTGCTGCCAGGCTGGAACTTCAACCCCGAGGACGCGGCGGCCTTTGCCGCCGCCCAGGAGATGGTGGCTGCGGAGGGGCAGCAACAGCAGAATGCCGCGCCGCCCGCTGCCGCTGACCCGCGGGAGCACCAGGACTGAAGCGCCTGCCTCCTGATGATGCCCCCCCCCCTCCTCCCGGACTCTCTTCCACACCTCACTCACGCCCCTCCTTAGCCCTACTCACCCACCAGCCGCAATCACCGCACTCTTCCTCCGCGTTCTACGTTACTCTAGGTAGCGCAGCAGTGCCAGCCTGACCTCGGCTTGTAAGCGGCACACAGGTGGGTCACGCTGAGAAGATACGCTCTGCCGCTGCCGCCGCGAATATCTCGCGTGTGAGAGCAAGCATGGGCCATGGCGTGCAGGGCTGCCGGTGAATGCCTGGCATCGGGGGCCATACATGGAGGCCATCAGTGCAGCTGGATTGCGCTGAACTCCGGTCCTCATTCCTTATAGAGCCCAACTTGACCGCCACAATGCTTGCTACTCACAGTATGCCGAGAGATGCCCGGCCTCTCCTTGAAGTATGCACCGGTGGCTCGCGCTGGCCGCTTCAATCATCTCAGTCATTCCACGGTCATCGAGTGGGCCACGTGCCTGGTTTGTGGCAGGTGTATTGCCCAGGGTACTGCGCGTTTGTTTACGCGTGGCTGCCGACGCGGACGTAACAACACATGTTCTAGATACGTTTGGGCGGTCGCCTTGCTGGACTTTCTTACAAGCACCACCTTCCAGGCATTGGTGCCGTACTGGGGGTGACCTATGGGGCGCGTGACCGCGCGCAGGTTGTTATTTTCCCCGGACATCGAGCCCTTTCCAGTTACAATCATCATACGAGCGGCCGGCCATGCCATACCAGCAACTGTCAACGGGTGCTACGGTGGTCTCACTAGAAACATGGCCCCGATAGGTGCCTCAACCCGCAATGGGGGCGGTTTTTCCGACCGCCGGGAAGGCCAACGCTCCAGCGGATGTGCAGTAGATCAGGGCACTTTTGTACATTAGAATACACTATATCTACCAAGCAAATATTCGAGTTGCGGTAGGCCGGAAAGATGGGCTGTTTCTTAACAGTGAATTTTTTTGTAGTCCCGCGGGCACCTGTAGTTGTCGATAACCGCCATGAGTAATTTGAAATTTGAAATTTCTAACAACTTAAATCCTACATAATCTTTGGTACCAAGCAGGCATGCCGTCTTGGTGCCCGACAGCACGAACCCGCGTAGGGTGTACTGTCAAAAGTGCGTAGCGTGCAGCCTCTGAAGGCCAGGTCCCTAATCCCCCCCTTCTAGCAGCGGGCATAGTAGTTCCTCGTGAGCTGAGCCCCTCCAATGATATGTCCCAGCACTAGGCACCCATCCACCGGTTTGCGAGGGGATATATGTGAGGGCCACCGCCACTCAGTTCGCCTAGCATGGAGGCATTCCCCCCCCCCCCCCCCGCCCCCGTCCCTAAAGCCTGCTGCATAGCAGCATCTAGCAGAGCTGCGACATATAATCGTACGTTAATTTCATGTTAATTAAGCACCATTCTCTTGCATTCTGTAGCCTCTCCGCCAGCAGCATCTCCAGCCATGGCCCCCCTTGGCCTGCTCTACACTTTCCGCGGGGAATCCTGACGGAAGCCGCTGGCCCCCTTCGCCGCTGGAGCCTTCTCATCGCGAATCTGCTGGAGCGGGCCAGTGCCTCTCCCCCTCCTCCTCCATATCCTCTCGGCCTTCTGGCGGCGCCTGCTGATCAGTCCCTGCTCCTGGCCACTGCTCCTGGGCTGCCCCTGCTCCGCTCTCTTGCCCCTGCTCCGCTCCAGCCAGCTCTAGCACCACCCTCGCGGGGTGTAGCAGAGCGTGCAGCCTGGCGCCGAGCGCGGTGATGATGGCCAGGTTCGCAGGGCTTTGGAGGGTGGGTGGGGGAATTCCCATACGCGTATGGCGTCCTTTACTTGGAGCTGGGCCACCTCTACCGCCTCCCGGGGTTGCCAAGGGCTCCGGTCCTTAACCGGCTGGGTCGGCCGGCGCCGTCTGAGTGCATCGCCATGGCGTCGAGTATCTTCGTCGCTAGGGACGAGGCCTCGACGCTGGGTTCGATGCCGGGCGCTTCGTGATCGGGGTTTTGGACCTTTCGCGCTGCCAGACGGCCTGTGCTGCTGCCCCAAGCTGCCCGGGTTTTAGCGTTTTGCGGTAGAGCAGGCCGAGGTCGGCACCGAGTCCGACGCTGTCGGCGCCAGCAGGTCCAAGCGGCCGCCCGCCGTCCGGCTGTCCGGTCGGGGCTCATGGCGGCGCCTGTGCCGGGCCCAGTGGGCGGTCGTCCTCGCCTGGCGCGGGCGGGTCCACGTGCGGTGGTTGCTCCGGTATTGGAGCTGGCACCGCAGCGCCTGTCGCTGCCGGAGCTGGCTGTTTCGCGCTGTCTGCATACTGTCGCGACGCCTCCCGGGCGTTGTCGATTCGCCATGCGTCGGATGGCGTCCTGGAGGAAAGCCACCCGTGCCTGTGTCTTATGGGTCAGGCCAAGCCCCTACCGCCGAGGCAGCTCAAGCCATGCGACCCCATTGGCAGTTGGAGCACGACCTGCGGCGTCGGCTTCTCGCTCGCGTGGATATCGTCATATCGACGCCGGCCGGGAGTTGCTTCCTTGCCCGGCGGCCTTCTACTCTGCGGAGGAGGCGTACTGGGGTATACCTGCCGGCCTCCTCCTCCTCCCGGAGCTCCAGGCACGAGGGGTGAATCTCGAGCAGGCCAGGGTGGTCGTTTGGACTCCTGGAGGTGAAGAGACACTGGGGCCATATCCACCGTGCGTATCGGGGGGGCAGCGGTGGCGAGAGGGAAACCGAGAGCCGCACAGTATCCGCGAATTCCTCTCCCGGGCTACCATGGAGGAGGGGACATGGTCGCTGCCGATCTGCTTGAGTTCCGGTTGGGTGATCTGCTGACGACAGCTGACTGACACGGACTGCCAGTGTGGTCTAGTATAGATATAGATTACAACGATGCGCCGCTATCAGCATATTAGCATGCGAGCGCGCGCGACATGCAAGTAGTTAGCATTGGGTGGCGCGCGCCGCACCAGTACTACTGGTAGCTATGACTGACTCACTAAGAGCCACCCGCCGCCGTGCATGAAGGCGGCACCCCAATGGAGCTGATATCTCCCAGCCAAGCCCTGCGGGCGCGTTTTCATCGGCAACAAGCAGTTGCAATCGGGCCAGCCCACGCCGTTTAAGTTGGACCTGAGTGACGCCCAGAAGACCTTGCTGGAGATGGCGATGGAGTGTCTGGTCGACATGTCAAGCAAGCAATGGAACGAAATGGGCCTTGGCATTCAGGGCGGGCGCATCCAGGTGCAACCCCCCCCCCCCCCCCCTACAAACATGATGCCTTGCTGCTGCCGATGCCCGCCTTGGCTTGACGTGTGTGTGCCCCTGACACCGACAGGTCATCCTGCCCCCGGAAGACATGTTGGACATTGCGGAGCACACGCAGGTGATGCCGTATGACGGTGAAAAGGAGGGCAAAGTCGACCCGTGGAAGCTGTGGCATTGGGCAAGGAGTGCGCTAGAGACCTTGGTCGGCAAAAGGCTGCAGACGCAGATGAAGAGGTGCCTTCCCCCCCCCCCCCCTCCCCGCTCCCTTCAACCGCTGACCCGTGCGTCGCTTATTCTGAGCGTGTGCCTTGCAGGAAGGCCTTGTTTGCCGCCTTGCTGGAATTGCGGCGCGCTTTCGTGGCTGGTGCCGAGAAGGCCGGCGAGCTAGCACCAGGGTTTGGTCGTGGCCGGTGATCGCGTTGCTATTCACCCCGGCGAATGCCCCCGCTCAGATCACCCACATTGATGGGCAGGCTCCAAATCTGCAGGCCATCCTTGCATGCACGTGCCACTGCCGCCCCACTGAGGTGTACCGCGGGCCAGAAGTGAGCTTCACGGATGCCGTGAAGCACATTCGGTACCGGGTGCGCCCCCCCCCCCCCCCCCCCAGGCCGGTGGCGGGAGCGGGGGCGGGGGCGGGGACTGAGTGCCATCCATGTGTTGACATGAAAAGGGCCACGAGAATCACCGCCTCACGGAGAGGACGCTGGCGGAGACAGATCCGGGAGCTGCCGACTTCATCACGAGCCATAAGAACTTGATGCAGCCCCTGGAGGACTTGGAGCGTGGCATGGGTGTCCCCGAGGAGAACAAGTCCTACATGGAACAATACCATGGGTACATGTTTGGGTCGGACACGACGCACCGCGGGCCCGTGGGCGTCCCAGTTGAGCTGCCCGGCGGTAACACCTGTCCCAAGTGTCGCGGGCGTGCCAATGTCCGCTTGTACGGGCAGGGGCACCTTCTACTACTGCCTGGCTGCGGCCGTGCGGACGACCCTACCCAGTACACGCCGTTCCTGGCAGCCTACAATGAGGCACTGTACCCACACATCACCCCCCGCAGTGATGCTACGGAGAAACGCAACCACGAGTTGGCGGCGCAGTATGTGGCCCACTTTGGGGATCATGCTGTGTGGCCAAACCATTTGTACAGTGACAAGGACTACGCCAGCATCCATGCCAGGGCGAAGGAGCTGCGGGTTGTTGTTGAGGCTGCGGCTCCTGCCGCTGCCGCTGCCGCCTCCATCCCGCCGTAGACGATCGGGTCTGGCAGCACCGCCCGTGCTTGTAAATAAGCGACAATGGAACACGGCATGCTCCGGTTGTACTCCTACATTTCCTCCACTTTGGCGGGTGGGGGGGGGGGGGGGGGGGGTCCTGTCCTTATTACTTGCATCGTTGGACGTGCTGGATATGGAGCTCACCGGGCACATCGCGTAGTTTCGGAGCAGTTCATTCGCGCCTCCTCGTCTTGTTTGCAATCGTCGCCCTAATCCAATGCAAGGTGAGTAGCGGGACACTGTGCCCCCCCCCCCCCCCCCCCGGGGTTTATGTAAACAAATATCTAGCCGTGAATGCGCCGCAATCGGTACCCAATGAGCGGGGTATGTGACAGTGGTTTCGGAGCAGTGCAAGCATTCCGTGCATGTGCACAAGCACGTACGACTGGGAATGAGGCGGGGGTTACGGATGGAGTGCATTGGCGGTATGGGTGCATAGAATAGCGTGTCCCTGGGGTTTTGGCTGCATCAGACGCCGTATTCCCATCCATCCGGCACGGAATGTCCGGTTTTCACACATTTGTGTGTTAATATAGTGTGAATATTACGCGTCTTTTACGCCGGGTGGATGGGCGTCCGGCGTCCGATGCACCCCAATTATTTGCAGCACACTAGTCTGTGCACCGCCAGTGTACTCCGCAAGCCCCGCCTCCATCCGCGTCGGAACTGGTAGTAAGTGTTGTTGTGTGCGCACATCGTGACAACATTACACGGTGGCAATTGCAAATAGCGGTGGATAATGTGAAGGCGTTTTCGAAATCGACAGAGAATGAGGCGGTGCTGGCGGAGTGCATTGGCGGTGCATAGAATAGCGTGTTGCTGGGGTTTTGGCTGCATCGGACGCCGTATTCCCATCCATCCGGCACGGAATGTCCGGTTTTCACACATTTGTGTGTGAATATTGTGTGAATATTACGCGTCTTTTACGCCGGGTGGATGGGCATCCGGCGTCCGATGCACCCCGAATCTCACCAACACGCTACTCTACGCACCCCCAATGCACTCCGCCAGCCCCGCCTCTTTCCGCGCAAGTCCTACGTTCCATTGTATGTATATACGTACGTACATGTACTGCTCCGAAACCAGCCCAAACTTAAGAGTGCACAAGTGTAAATTGGGGGGGGGGGGGGGGGGGGGGGGGGGGGGCATCCACTCACACATACCCCGGCGATGCATGACAGATATTACATGCCGTGGCGGGTCGGCGGGCCGACCCGGCGGGGGGTGGGGGGCGGGGGTCAATTCAACTACACGTGCAACAGTGTCGTTTCGTGGAGCAGTATATGTGCCCGGCCTCATTTCTACCGCCCCCTACCTGCGTTGCATGGTCCACCCCTACAAATTACTTAGCACAAACCGCCATTACCTAATAGGAACCTAAGCTAGCACAGCCAGGCTTATATGCCCGCTTTGCCGATCAACTTCTGCGCACTTCCCGTCCCTCAGCCGCCGGACATGGGGGTTAAGCCGCCAGCCTCGGCAGTTGATTAGCCAAACTTGGCATCCCGTACCGTGTCCATGGCTCCGAGTCCGGCGCTTGCTGCCGCCGGGTTGCGCACGCATGCACGCACGGTAATATGCCGCCGACGCCGCCACGCTTACTTCCACCACCTTCGCCAGCCGCAGCTTCGCACGCCGTTCCGCCGACATACGAAAACGCACGAATTCCTCCCCCACCCCCCCCCCCCACTGTGAGATTCAGATGTGACATACAGGTGACGAAGCACTACTACTAGCGACTATTATTTATCCGTGAAGGCTGCTGCTGGTGGCGGCACGTCCATCCAGTTACGTGCGAGTACATCCGGCGTTATTGCCGGCGGGCGATAAATCCTTTTTGTCATCATTCTGGTAGTCGTACCAGCCCGGTGAAGCGTACATGGCACTGACGTACAAGGTACAAGGTTGTCCGTGTAGTACCGGGTAGTACGCGATATATTTATTACGCCGGTACCGGGGATGTAGTACCCGGTACCCGGTACCCGGGCACGAACCCTAGTCGTCCTGTGGATAACTACGACTATTAGTACATGGGAGCGCAAATCGCAGCCGTACGTACTTGGTAACACTGGGGAATTTGTAGTACTAGTACTGCTGATCGGGCCTGCCAGCCGTCCGATCAAAGGTCATCAGATGGGCGGTTTGGCTGCCATGTTTTGCCAAAGAGTGCTCACGTTACATAAATATTCGCGAGGGGGAGGGCGGGGGCAGGCAGCGGTTTGCCGAAGAATGTTTGAATTACAATATTCGCGACAGCTGCCATCGGGGGATGTGGCCCGGGGGGGGGGGGGGGGGGGGGGGGGTGCGGGGGCGGGGGGACCACGCCCGCCCCGCCCCCCCCCGCCCCCCCTCGCCGCCAGCCGCTCCCGCCTGGGGGGGGGGGGGGGGGGGTAAAGGGGGCGGGGGCTACTGCTTGTTCTTGTTCTTGCGTGCCCGGGGGACCCTCCGCTTCGACGATCTCGCTGCCTCCGCCTCCGCCTCCGCCTCCGCCTACGCGCCTCCGACTCCGCCTCCGACTCCGCGACCGTCAGTTTCTTACCTCGGCGTTTCTTCACTGGCCTCTTCCGCTTCTTGTCATCCGTCAGTGTCTTCACCACCCCGGGAGGCTGTGCCGTCGACGACGCCGCCATGAGCTTCCTTACCTTGGCGTCGGGACGCCCCCTGTGCCCAGACACCCACAACAAGCCACAAATCGTTTCGCCTTTAAGCGGCTGAGGATGCGGCCTCCTCGGCCACCACGAGTTGCGCCGCTGGCACTGTGGAAGCCTTGGCGTTGAGGTGGGCCTTACGGCGCTCCCGGACGAACCTGCGCGCGGCACAAGTTAGCCACGAGTGGGTGCGTGCTAATGCGGAGGATGGAGTGTTTTGTTGCGCGCCCACCTTGTCACGGGTTTCCTCATGTCTTCTCGTCCTCCTCGATGCCGGGCGGCGCGGACACGCGAGACAACAAGGCTCGCCGCCCACTTTTGCCCCGGGGGGGCGAGGTCGGCCATGGCGCTGTGAGCGGTGAAAGGGGGGGGGGGGGGCGGGGGGGGCGGCCGAGGTGGAGAAACTAACACCCAGTCGACGACCGCCTTCCGCAGCAGTCAACGACACATCGGAGGCGAGGAGCAGCGCGCCACTACTATTTATATTGCACGTATTGTCAAGAGCTTAGTCGGTGCGGCATTGTGTCGGTGTAATTTCGCAATGTTATTGTTGAAGTAGCACGGCGTAAATGGATACGGCGAGTGAATCCGGGATAATTGTGTGCGACGAATGTGCGCGCGCAGCGTTGTGCGGCGGTGTGCGGCGGGTGTGGCGGGCGGTGTGCACCGATGTTAATATAGTGTGAATATTATATCGGCCGTAGACGATCAGGTCTGGCAGCACCGCCCGTGCTTGTAAATAAGCGACAATGGGTCTAGTCTCCCGCTAGTCTGTGCACCGCAAGTGCACTCCGCAAGCCCCGCCTCCATCCGCGTCGGAACCGGTAGCGCGCTAGTAAGTGTTGTTGTGCGCGCACATCGTGACAACATTTACACGGTGGCAATTGCAATTATTAGCGGTGGATAATGTGAAGGCGTTTTCGAAATCGACAGAGAATGAGGCGGTGCTGGCGGAGTGCATTGGCGGTGCACAGAATAGCGTGTTGCTGGGGTTTTGGCTGCATCGGACGCCGTATTCCCACCCATCCGGCACGGAATGTCCGGTTTTCACACATTTGTGTGTTAATAAAGCAGTGTGAATATTACGCGTCTTTTACGCCGGGTGGATGGGCATCCGGCGTCCGATGCACCCCAATTATTTGCAGCACGCTACTCTACGCACCCCCAACGCACTCCGCAAGCCTCGCCTCCATCCGCGTCGGAACCGGTAGTAAGTGTTGTTGTGTGCGCACATCGTGACAACATTACACGGTGGCAATTGCAATTATTAGCGGTGGACAATGTGAAGGCGTTTTCGAAATCGACGGAGAATGTGGCGGTGCTGGCGGAGTGCATTGGCGGTGCACAGAATAGCGTGTTGCTGGGGTTTTGGCTGCATCGGACGCCGTATTCCCACCCATCCGGCACGGAATGTCCGGTTTTCACACATTTGTGTGTTAATAAAGTGTGAATATTACGCGTCTTTTACGCCGGGTGGGTGGGCATCCGGCGTCCGATGCACCCCAATTATTTGCAGCACACCTACTCTACGCACCCCCAACGCACTCCGCAAGCCTCGCCTCCATCCGCGTCGGAACCGGTAGTAAGTGTTGTTGTGTGCGCACATCGTGACAACATTACACGGTGGCAATTGCAATTAGCGGTGGGTAATGTGAAGGCGTTTTTCGAAATCGACAGAGAATGAGGCGGTGCTGGCGGAGTGCCAATTGGCGGTGCACAGAATAGCGTGTTTGCTTGGGGTTTTTGGCTGCATCGGACGCCGTATTCCACCATTCCGGCACGGAATGGTCCGGTTTCTAACAACATTTGCGTGTGAATATATACAGTGTGAATATTACGTAGGCGTCTTTTACGCCGGGTGGATGGGCATCCGGCGTCCGATGCACCCCGAATCTCACCAACACGCTACTATAAGAGACAGCCCCCAACGCATTCCGCCAGCCCCCCCTCTTTCCGCGCAGGTCCTACGTTCCATTGTATGTATATACATACGTACATGTATTGCTCCGAAACCAGCCCAAACTTTATGAGTGCACAAGTGTAAATGGGGGGGGGGGGGGGGATTGTGGCGGGCGGGGCATCGCACTCACACATACCCCGGCGATGCATGACAAATTTACATGCCGTGGCGGGGTCGGCGGGCCGACCCGGCGGGCCGACCCGGCGGGGGGGGGGGGGGGGGGGGGCGGCGTCTATTTCAACACCGTTGCGACAGTGTTCGTTTCGTGGAGCAGTATATGTGCCCGGCCTCATTTATACCGCGCCCCCTACCTGCCGGCTTGCAATGGTCTACCCTAAGCAATTACTTAGCCACAAACCGCCATTACTTAATAGGAAACCTAGCACAGCCAGGCTTATTGCCCGCTTTCCCGATCAACTTCTACGCACTTTCCGTCCCTCAAACCGCCGGACATGGGGGTTTAAGCCGCCAGCCTCGGCAAGTTGCTTAGCCAGACTTGGCATCCCGTACCGTGTCCATGGCTTCGCAGCTCTGGGCCGCTGGCACACGCCGAGTCCGGCGCTTGCTGCCGCGTCCGGGGTGGCGCACGCATGCACGCACGGTAATACAGCCGCCCGACGCCGCCACGCTTACTTCCACCACCGTTCGCCAGCCGCAGCTTCGCACGCCTTTCCCGCCGACAATACGAAACGCACGAATCCCCCCCCGTCCCCGCGTCATGTATATTATATTCGAGGCGACTATGCGGGGCGCAGCACACGCTGCGGCGTGGGTCGGCGGAGCGACAGGCGGCGGGAGCCCTAATGGCCGGGCAGTATCCACACCCACACAGGCACCGCCGCTCACCTCCGACGCGGATGAACCGCCTCCCAAAGGAAACATGCCCGGTTGGTGGTAAGCCCAGCAGGCGTGCGTGGGGTGCCGGCGCCGGTACTGGTGCGACGGAGCTGTCGCTTCAGGAACCGCACCGCATGTGGAGCAACACATGGCGGTGCCGGCCCCACCTATGTCTAGGGCCACCTCCTCACAACACCCCGCCACGACGGCGTCGGCCACCGCCGACGGCGCCGTTGCGGGGGGGGACGCCCTGCCAGGCGACGATGAGGCGCCTGGTGCGCCGCGTCAGGAGGCGGAGGAGGCCGTGGTCGAGGCGACTGATCGGGCTGAGGGGGTTGTCGAGGCGAGCGAGGCTGCGCTCGCGCCACCCGCCCCGCAGCCACCTGCGGGACATGCCGACTTGCTCGTCGCCATGTTGACCGGAGCACTACGAGCAGTGGCGGGAGGCGGCCACATGCACTATCATGTGCGTGTCCTGGCCGGACGCCCGTCATGCGTGGACTGCGGCCAACGGACGGACTGGGAGTGTTGCTGCGACGGCACCCCGGCTTTGTGCGGCCCCAAGTACCCATGCATGGCGACCCATCAGCGGGCAGTCCCCTGCCCGACCACGGCCACGAAGAGGGCGGAGTTCCGCCATGTCAGGGACGCGTTCCACGACGCGACTCGCGCCGCCGTGTGTGAGGCTTCCGAGAAGGCACGCGCGGCTGGTAGGGTGCGCAGGGTGAGGCGGCGGACGGCCCAGGAGCTGAAGGAGAGCGAGACATGCCGTCAGTGAGGTCGGGCGCAATGTCATTGGGTGGGGCACACGGACGTGTAACACTTGCACCTGTCTCTTATCGCGTACTGCTGGGTTACATCCAGGCTGCGTCACACTATGCAACCGGAAAGGCTGCGTTGCTACTGCAAACAATGCGACCGCCTCACTCTGTAGCAACCGCTGCCGCGCCTATCCCACAGCCGCTGCCCCGCCGCCCCCCCCCCCCCCCCCGCGCGGGAATCCCCGCCATCAGCAGCTTGCACTTGCACTTTGCGCGTACTGCTGGGATTACATCCAGGCGGCGTCACACCGGAAAGGCTTGCGTTGCCACTGCAAACGATGCTACGCCTCACTCGGTAGCAACCGCTGCCCCGCCCATCCCACTCGGGATGCTGAGAGCAGCTAAAGGGCACCGGGGGCGGGGCAAGAGGGAAGCAGGGCCAATGATTGTGGAAGAGCGGGACCCGCTTGCATGCCATCGTATTATATCTTGCACAATATCTGTTGCTGCACTCATATCTTCACATCACTAGCTTAGCTATAGTGATTACCCACCCCTCCCCCCACCCCCCCACCGCACCGCGTACGCACAGCTGGGTATACGCATCAACTGCCCGCCGGGATGAGAAACTGGTATTGGTAGTGTGTCTGTGGGGTGGAGGGGGGGGGGCAAAAGAGCTGCCAAATTCGCCTGCCAAAGCTGAGTGCGTTACATTGGGGCAGGCCGCTGGGCAGACAATCTGGGGCTCGCTTCAGAGGCATTGTCTAGATGCCTATTGCGGCATGCCGCCGCCTCCCGCCGCATGCAGACTTCTGCGGGCTCACCACAGGCACCGCCACCTCAGTCATTGCCGGCCCTATGCATCCCGCAGCACCGGCCGCCGTCAGCCAGATTCAGAGGTATCAAGAAAAGCCAGTGCTGGGGTTTTGTTGCGGCATGACCGCATAGTTTTTCAGGCGACTGCCGTCCACCAGCTTGTAATGCATCCCCTTTTCTCGCCGATCTCCGTGCATGTATGTGCGCTATGTCTCTGGAACAGAACTAACCCGGCCGCCGCGCCTTGGCGCCGCGCTGCCCCGGCCGCCGCGTCTTGGCGCCGCGCTGCCCCGGCCGCCGCCTTGGCGCCGCGCTGCCCCGGCCGCCGCGCCTTGGCGCCGCGCTGCCCCGGCCGCCGCGCCTTGGCGCCGCGCTGCCCCGGCCGCCGCGCCTTGGCGCCGCGCTGCCCCGGCCGCCGCGCCTTGGCGCCGCGCTGCCCCGGCCGCCGCGCCTTGGCGCCGCGCTGCCCCGGCCGCCGCGCCTTGGCGCCGCGCTGCCCCGGCCGCCGCGCCTTGGCGCCGCGCTGCCCCGGCCGCCGCGCCTTGGCGCCGCGCTGCCCCGGCCGCCGCGCCTTGGCGCCGCGCTGCCCCGGCCGCCGCGCCTTGGCGCCGCGCTGCCCCGGCCGCCGCGCCTTGGCGCCGCGCGGGTATCGAGTCCTCCCCTCCCTAGTGAGCGCGTCCACCTGCGCCTTGCGCTCGGGGCCGTCCTCCTCCGTCACCACATTCTGCAACCCCCACCGCGTGACGAACCACGCAGCTCCTTGCATGCGCTTGTACATGTGCCCAAGCACCGCCTAGGGACGCGAAGCTCCTTCTCGGTCATGATCGCCTTCACCCGGGCCTCCTCGAGCAGCGGAACCGGCGTTAAGAATGGAAAAGTTTCCATGTGGTGCAAGCAGTCCTCCATGACCCAGCCGGACTGCACCGTCACCTTGCCTGACCCTGCAGTCATGGAGGGGAATGCCGTCACGCCCACGCCCACGCCCACGGCCCACGCCCCAGGGGGGGGGGGGGGGGGGGGGGGGTTACCTTTCGATTCTTGGACACTGCAAACGAAGGGCGCAACCCGCGTTCAAAGTTGCTGGGTATCGGGACTAAAGCCTGGCGCCGGTCTTCCTGCTTCATAGCTCGGAATCCAATGTGGCCCTGCACGGTGACAAATTTCCTCCAGAAGTCCCTTCCCAAGCCAAAAAAAAAACAGGTGGAACGGCGCGAGGGGGAAGAGGTTGATCATGTTGACCATTAAGCCCAGGACCACATGCACATGGCACACGCCATTGGCAGCCAGTGTTCTGCTTGGCCTCCGCCAGCCGGGTTGTGTTGAAACGCACGCCGGGCAAGGTGCGTGATTTCACTGGACAAGTCATCGCCTTGATGGACGGTTACCAAGCGAGCCCTCCCCGTCCGCATCCACAGGGGGGTGCTCCGGGGCAGCCGCCATAGCCTCCACAACCTGCCACGCCGACCGGGCGGGTTGCGTGTGATTCCATACAACCGCAGTTGAGTTGGTGCCACCAGCACACAGGCCGGGCCCACTCACCTCTGAACGCAGAAGGTCCACAATGTCCACCGTCCTCGAAAAACAGCGCGCACACTGGGTTCGCCCCGCCGTAGTCCTCCAAACACCCACTCGGTAACGACGCCGGTTATCACGCCGTAG
This sequence comes from Tetraselmis striata, assembly GCA_006384855.1. Classification (NCBI taxonomy): domain Eukaryota; kingdom Viridiplantae; phylum Chlorophyta; class Chlorodendrophyceae; order Chlorodendrales; family Chlorodendraceae; genus Tetraselmis; species Tetraselmis striata. Next base: position 3,133 of record VCJN01001210.1, on the reverse strand, counting down.
TTGCCATACTCCACCGGAAACTTCTTGGCGATGACCTTCATGTAGAAGTCGCCGGGATCGCCTTTCCATATCACGCCCTCATCGCGGGTTCGACGCCCGCCGGCGGCCACGCAGGCGCGTCGATGTCCATACCGTCTTCGCCAACGGGGTCCCTCCCCCACGCCCATCACCTCGTCCACCTTCGAGCCGCCGTCGTCCGAGACCGGCGCCGGCGGGCCGTTTTCCGACGGACTGCAGCTACTCCTGCTGCCGCGCTTGTTGCTGCTGTTGCTGCTGCTGCTGCTGCCGCCCCTGCTTGCTGCTGGTTGTGATAAGGCGGCCTTGCGGCGCAACTTAGCCGGCACCGCTTCAACGAGTGGCTACAGTTCGGGTATTTCCGGAAGTGCCGCTCTCGCGCCGTTCCTTTCACTACTACCCGTCACGATGCCGTGGCAGTTGCTTGCATGTGTACACGCCATCCTTCGACACACTCGCTATCCATCCCTTTGCCGGCATGCTGCTGCCGCGCGCGGGGGGCGGGGGGGGTTTGAGAGTTGGGGTGGATGTAACCCACCACCGGCAGGCAACACCAGATTCAGAGTGCGCGGCTGTCCGCGCTTGATTCAACGGTGAGCGGCGGTGACCGTGAGGCGACCCCGTACTTCATGCGCGTGCTGGGGCGTTACACAATCATCAGCAGTTAGGGCGGCTGCATTAAAACGCGCAACCTACGAACACCCCTACCGCCTACCACCTACCGTACCACCTACATCCCGCCCACACCTCCGCCCGTCGGTGCCGCACATCGCGGCACACCGCGGGGTCAGGTCAGCGATGTGCGGTCAGCGATGTGCGGCGATGTGTCAATGAGTGCGTATCAATCCGCCTGTACTTAGCCCGGGTGCTCCGCGTCGGCGGGCGACACGCGAGCCCGCGTGGCATATCAATTTGATGAAATTATGGAAACGAGAAAATTCATATAGTACTTTACAGGTCGCGCGACGATAGGTCGTGCGCTAACTGGGTATGAAATCCACGTCCCTCGTCCGTCCCGTATCGTCCCCCGTATGTCGTCGTTCGTCACCAGTAGGGCACATTTTACGTCACATCTGAATCTCACAGTGTATCGCAAACGCCTTCCGCGATCATCGTGTTTTACGACTTGGGTATCGCTGTACGCCGATAGGTGGATTGACTTGTTCCAGCGGACAGTGCCTCGCGGCAACACCGTACCCTTGGATGAACTCAAAAACAATGGTCCCGGACGCATAGCTCTCCCTCCCGGCGTTCAACGTCGCTCGTGACCGGGAGCTATGTTTCCCCGGAGCTGGAAGCCCACGTTGTTAGAGTCAAGATTACGCGGTAACCATAGTGGTGCACTGCGGATTACTCGGGCCACGGTGGATCGGTTTGGGCGCTCCCTGGTGGCGACATAAAACGGGGGTGGCAGTGCGGGATGCGGCGTGGCACACCACCACAGAGCCGGTACAAAAGGGCCCTCTCAATACATCATGGATCATGTCGGAGTACACGGGCATGGTCTTCGGCACAATGGGCGAGGTGAGCAAAGGGGGTGCGCCGCATCTGTGCGCGGTTTCGCATGGTTGGCCGCGGTTCGGGGGGGGCCTTCATCGCGGGAACACTCGGTGCACCACCAGGCTCAGCCAGGGCCCTTACTCGCAAGGGATTTCCCTCGGGGTCCTGAGCTTGTTGGCGCTCGCTGCCCTCATCCGACGGCGCAGATTTGTCCGCCATCCCAGTGCCGAAGCTGCACCGCACGTCCGTGGATCACCCTCGCACACTCGTGCACGCGTTAGCCCGGACTCTGAACCGTCGTGCGCGCATCACTCATTCATTCCCGCCTCGGGCGGGATGCGGGCCGTTTTTAATGCGGCTTCATGTGTTGACATTTTAGCACTGCTTTTTATCGGTATATTTGTTACGGGCTTTTTTGTAATTCACACCAGCCATGTACGTATCTATATGTACCGGCAGCCGTCCACATCGAGCCCCGCCCGGACGTCAACCCCACCCAAACGAAAAGCCACCCGCCACCCGTATATCTACGCACGCAACGGCTGGCGGGAGAGGTGCAGTCTACCTATCCCGGGCAATCGGCGGGACCCAAAGTCCCAGAGACAAGCAGCCCGGGAAGCGCGGCCGTGGACGGGGCCGTGGCCGTGGGCGGGGGTATGGCCGAGTGTACGGGTTTTCAGGGTTTAGGGTTTTAGGGTTTTACAACCGCGGAGGTGGTTGTAGTGCCGGCGACGACGCACTACATGTTGGCGAGCGGGCGCACGGGCGCGCGGACGAGAGCGTCGCAGCCCAACCCCTCATCAAGATCCGAACAGCCGTCGCCGCAAGTAATTTCGTGGGCACCCAGCTCCCACATGCTGCGCCCTGCCACCTCCGCGTCTTGAATCGCATGTCCCGCCAACTCCTAACCGATCGCCCCCCTCCCGTAAGGATGATGCCACCGACGTCAACGTGCTATTTAAAGATCTTATGACCCAACACCAGACGATGGAAGAGGAATCGCGCAGCCGTGTTGTCTCGAATCCGATCCGCACCCTTAGCTCCAAGCTCGGGGTGCAAATAGTAGCTGACGACGTCCGGGTGGTGACCCGACGCTCCCCCAAGCTAGCTGCCGCCGACCCAGCCCGCGGCGGGTGAGCTGCGCCAGACTCCTTAAACCCACCGGGTCCGTCACGAACTTCGTTGCAGCCGATACCGTGCACTACGCGCGCGCAGAGGCAAGAGAGGGTGGTGACTGCTCGGCAAACGGCGCCGATTAAAGCCGAGGAGACGGCGCTACACCACAGCAAGCTCTCCCGAGAGCTCTCGCCCGCACCAACTAGCCAACCACCAGCGGCCCCGCTCCCGACCGAAGCAGCCCCTTGAAATTGAAATTGAAACTGAAACGTATTACAACGTGCCCCTCGTGCTACATAGGTAGATGGACGTCGAAGAGGCAGAACCTCCGCCAGACCTCGATCAGCCGGCGGCATGCATAGATCCATCCATGCACCCCGAGTCGGCAACACCGGCCGCATCCCACGCCTCCCCGCGACACCGCAGGCTTCCGAGGAGCTACTATTCGAGGGCGTGGGACACGGAGGCCATCGCCCTTCTTGAGCAGTCCTCCCCGGCGAGC
>VCJN01001209.1:0-20799 GCA_006384855.1 Tetraselmis striata | reverse complement strand
GGGATCTGTCACACTGCCACCAGCACTTTTTCGCAACCCTCCCAGAAGTGCCCCCCCCCCCCCCCCTCCCACCCTTTTTCTTCTCCCCCTCCCACCCCCCTAAACTCCATCCACCCGCACATCAATTCCAGCTGACGAGGAGACTGCGCTGAGACGCGGCCATTTTAGCATCAACTTTAACTGTGGCCCTGGAAATGTGCCAGTTATGTAGCGAAGAAGGAAGGATGGAGGAGGAGGGGGAGGGGGTTCTCCTTGCCTTTGGGGTGGTGAGCAGGGGGCTGTGCGGGTTGCGCAGCCCCATGTCGATGAGGCCGCTCCCCTCCTGGGCTATGCCCCTCAGCATGTAGCGCGTGGGCGGCGGCGGCGAGGCGGTGGCAGCGGCGGCGGAATTGGCATTGGCCTGCAGGGGGCCGCCGCCGCCCGTGGGCGTGCCCCCGCCGGGCGAGTTGGCGAGGCCGGGCGGGAGGGCGTGCCAGGGCGGCGGCAGCGCGCCTGCCGGCTGGCTGCCCGCGCTGCTGCTGGGGCTGCCGGGCGAGAAGACGCGCCGCATGGTGTACGCGTCGCGCGCGCGGCTGCCCCAGCTCGGCGTCCCCGGCGTCTCCGTGGCCGGCGGGGCGGCCGATGGCGGCGGCGGCGGCGCAGCGAGGGCCGGGCTCCCGCCGCCGCCGCCGCCCTCGCTCTCCACGCCCATGCTGCTGTCCTGCCCGTGCCCCTGAGAGTCCCCCTCGCGCGCCATGTTGAGCTTGCTCAGGTCGGTTGCCATCACCTGTGGCGCGGCGGGCCGGGCCGGGGTGGGGCATGACCACGGCATCATGGCACCGCACAGCCAGTCTTGATATACCGTACGCCGTAATTGGGTCGCCTGAAAGTAATATCGTCCAATTATTATGCGACATAGAGGTCCTCGTTTCAGTTGTGGCATTCCAAGTGGTCCCCCGAGGGGAGAGGGGGGGCATGAGACCGCAATTGCGCACCAATCATAAGCGAATTTACGGTGACTACTTTCAACCGCGCGGGGCTTGCCTCCATCCACCTGCCCCCCCCCCCCCCCCCCCCCCCCAAGTGTGCGCATGTGCCCTGGCGCGCGCAGGACCGGCGGCCGGAGGCGTCTGGGCAGAGTCCAAGCTCCGTGGGGGGCGCCTGTTGATGGCGCTGTTGGTCCTCCACCTATCAGAACCCCCTCACCCCCCCCCCCCCCCGGGCCCCCATACACACATACAGACACCCACTCACACGGGCGCGCTGGCAGACGCGTGATTCTCATGTTATAATTGCGCTGGGTTTGACGCAACGGAGGCGCGGTCAGCTGCGCGTGTTGCGGTCATGCTCAACACTACGGCAGACTCATGCGCTAATTTCAAGCGTAGCATGTTGGAGACCGGCGTAATGGCGACCATGGATACTGCACTGCCCAGCCCTGCACCAGATCGGAACAGACCCCGGAAGAGGGGGGGGCATGCCTCGGAGAGGTAGCGCTTGGAGCAGATGTTGTCCATGTCGGGCTCGGAGCAGGGCGCGCTGCGCCGCGCCAGCTCCTCCCCCATGTTGACCTGCGCCTCGGCGGAACGGCACGTGTGCTCAGCGTCCCCCCGCCGCCAGCCCGGGGAGGCGCCACGCTCGCCCTGACCCGAGCCAGGGACCGAGGGCCTTATAGCCAAATGGCGGTGCACGGGGTCCATCCTTCCTCCCTGTCCGACCCCCCCACCCAAACCACCTCCTCCCTCCCTCGCGTGCCCGCGCACCTCCAGGTTGCTCCGCGGCCGCTTGGCGGACTGCAGCAGTGGCGGCTCGCCTGCGCCCGGCGACGCCACGCGGGCTCCTGGCGTGCGTAGGACGTCCGCGCCGCCGGGCGAGCCGCGCTGCTTCTTCCAGTCGCTCTGGCACGCCTCCATGCTCCTCCTGCCCCAGCGTGGGCACAGCCGGCAATCACAATCACCCACCGGCGGAGGGTGGCTCGCCAGTAGTCTGTGCCATTGGGATGGGCTAAACCCTGGGTGGTTCCAAACATTCAGCTCAAGCTGAACTTGAGTGCTGTGCTTCAGTCACACGTATTACGGCTGAGCGCGGTCCAGTCCGGAAATTCAGGCTAAAAGCGACAAACTAAACCAGAAAGCAACAGCCCGACTCCAGTGTGGATTCGGCCTCAGCTCGGGCTTAGATCGTCAGCCACTTCAGCCGCCGGAGCCACCCTGGCCTGAGGTCCCCGGAACCCTTCACGGGCGGTTCCGCTCAGTCCCGGCGACCTGGCCGTCCGAGAGACCACCAGACAAGTGTTTCAGGCTGAAATAGTATTCAGCCTGAAGTCCAAACGCCGGGCTGAGCCGGACCGAAAAAGGGGGGTTCAGTCCGACACTGGTTCCCACTCGTAACGACACAAAATACGCTCTCGGCTCGACACAGCCCGGCTCTTTTCCAAGCATGAACCTACTGTCCCTGACGGGTACTCGTACAGTAAACAAGGCTTGCGTGGCAAGTGTCGGGTATGTTGATCGCAGTTTTCGGACAGCGATCCCCAGAGACGTGGGAAATTCCGCCAGATCTCCCCAAGTTCTTGTGGAATGGCCCGGTAATTCGCCTGATGACGGTAGCGGAGCTGTCGCCTACATCGCAAGGAACTGGATTGCTGCCTACAAAGGCCGACGTCCGAGGCGTTGCAAGAGTTTTTTTCCTGATGCCAGGTCTGTCCCGGGGGCGGGAAAAAAGCGACGCATTTTCAAAACGCGCGATTGGCTCGACAAAGCTCGGCGACTCGGCTGTTTCAAAAATTGGACCCCCCCCCCCCCTCCCACGCAAGCGAACGCGCGCAACGTATCAGCACGCCTCGATGCTTTGGTGGGTTCGTGGGGTTGGGGTGTCAAGCCGGCCTCACCTCTCCCGTCGATGCGGAGTCTGGTGGTGGTGGTGGTGGTCGCCCTGCGAGTGCGGCGTCCCCTCGCCGCCCGCCGGCGTGCTGTGCAGGGACGCCCGCTCCTGGCCGCCCGGCGGGCTGGCGCAGTCGCCGGGAGGCTGCGCAACCGCGCGCATGTCGGTCTTCTGAATGCGGTTGGGTGAAGGTGGCGGCTACGGTACGCACCGTTGTCACACGGTATGTGCTGCGTGTGGGCGTTGAGTTGACCAAAGGAAGCGTCCACCAGTCGCCCCCGGCCCTGTCTGATCTGCCCGCCCGCCCGACTGACCCGGCCGGCGGGCGCGCGCGGCTGAGGATCGTGTCCAGGCAGGTATTGGTTTTATTTGTAATTCACGCCAGTACAGGACAGTAGTACCCGTACGGGTAGTCGCGCGGCGGGATGCGCGCGGGCGCCGCGCCGCTTGCTGACTTGCTGCTGTGTTGATCTTCTAGAATTGCTTACTGCTGCTGGTACTGCTTCTAGTACTGCTTGTAGCGGTAGTGGATTTGTTACTGGCAATTTTGTAATTCATCGTCGCTGGCCCAATTGCCGGATCATGAACGTGGTGTCAGTGGAGACGGAGCACATGGCTCTGGCTCGTCCGGGCAGTGCGTCGCGGGACAACCGACACAGCGGGGGAGCCGCAGTGCCTAGACTTGCCTAGTGACTTGCCTAGAGCGCCCATGTTGGAGCAAAATCTGCGAATGACGAGGACGACTCCCTCGCTCTCGTGTGGTAGTGCCAGAGTTACTGCAGCGAGCAGAGCCAGGTTACGAGGACGTTCGACCGGCTAGCTGAGTGCCGGGGCTTTCCCTCTGCGTACCGACATGACGAACGACTACCTCAAGCTCTTAAGATGGCCGGCGTTCACCGGCCCAGGAGGAATACATTTGGATGACGTGCCTCGGAGCTCACAAAGCGGCTCTCGTTGTGGCTCTCGACAAGCTGCTACCCTACATCGTCCATGCTGCTATCCAAGACTTATTTAACCCCTTACCTCGCGCGCCAAGAACCACACCGAGGCCATCGACAAGGCGATTCGTCGTTTTCGTCTAGCCTTCATGCGGAGGCTTAACGAGATCAAGCGTGCGCACGGTGACCATAGAGTGTTGGACGCGCTGCAGGCTCAGCATTTCCAGCCCGCAGCCGCGAATTCGGGCTACTCGTCCGCGGTTTTTGGCGACCTGATGCGTGACGAGCGTCGAGCCTTCGAGGCGACAATCGCCAGCAGCGCGAAGGCTACCGCCACTGTTGGTGTGGCATGAACGCTCGCATGTCACGGGCATATGGACGTGGGTGCGGTGGCGGTTGAGGGCGTGGCCACGAAGGTATGCATTAGTAAAGACGTCGGGCGCCTTCCATCAAGGCTTGCGAGGTCACCTTTCGGTGATCGCAGCACAACGAACCCTGGCAGCTCAACGACTGAATGAGCGCCCCGTGTCTTGACCGGACCCCCCCCCCTACCCTACAGACTTCATTTAGACCTTATTCTTCGGTGCGGCGCTTTTCAAAGCCACAGCCATGTATGTGCGGCTCAGCAACCATCCGCATGCCTGCACATGACGGTTCAACAACCCGTCTTCCGTACAATTTCATCACAGCGTCCGTCGGTTGTTACCGCGCTCTGCGGGCTACAATTATTTGGTTCGCAACAACCACCATTCGCGCGTGTATGTTAGGCGTGAGACATGCGCTACGAGCACGGAGAGGCCGTGGGGCGGCCCGCCTACCTAAACATTGCCCCGCAAACCCGCACAGTGTCCAGGCTAACCCGTCCAGCAACATTACCATCCAACTGCCGGCAACTTATAGCCGCCGCGGTAGTCGAATATCTTCCTGGAATGTGCCGGCCTCATGTTACTCCGCCGTCGGTCAAGCGTCGCACTTGCATGGTTGACGAGCCCCATGCTCTTGAGGGCGGCCTCACTACGGGCCCGTCTACACGAAGCGTTCGGCTCGGACGAGCTCGGGCAACACACCCTCGACCTCCTCTCCAACTCTATTTTCTTTCTCACGCTCAAGCGCTACGCCGGCAAGCTGTCTCAGCTCGCCGAGTTCTACCATGACTCCGAGAAAACATCAGCCCGCTAGAGGCGACTACTGTCACCGTCGTGCGATACGTCGCTCGGATTAGTGAACGGGGGCACATTGGGGCACTAAAGTCGTTGCAGCCCTAATTTTCGGCCATCAACACGTTTTTCGACCTGCGCAACATCGACCTCATCGCTAAGGACAGCATGCACCTCACCGCCGCGCGTCGTGGTTTATTACTCAGGCAACGCCGCATGGAGGTTGTTGCTTTACGCCTCCCGTTGCAATCCATGTCGGTGTCGCCTAGTCTTTCGTAGAGCGGGCTAAATTAATTATTGTGTCTGCTCCTCGTCCACCCGTGTACAAGTACGACTTCCGGGCCCTCGTGGCCGCCGTCGTCAGCTTCATGTTCTTTGCCAGAGGGCTTGTTGGCGTGTCATGCCGACTACGGGACGTTCATGTCGATTCCTACAACATCACGTTGCATGTGTAACGTGAGAAGGGCCGTGCCGGCCGGCGCAGCCCCGACGACCAGCGCGTACGTGCTGCTTCTTCCCATGTCGGAGCATCTTTGCGTCGCGCGTGTCATGCGCCACTTAATCGACAACGTCTAGTATGCCCCCTAGCCCCTGGTTGCTTTGGCCGAGACTTTTGGGCGGTCACCCCGAGCAGCGAGGAGTCTAAATCGCAAAGTGACTGCCGCTACAATGTCGGATTGGCTCTACGACCGTTCGCTTCGTCGGCATGGATAATGGGGGCCTCAGCTTTTGCCTTGCTCTTACCATAATCCTTGGTGACGTCCTTTACGAAGGTGGCTCGTGGCGCCACCGCCTCGCGCCCCGGGCGTGTGGTTTTGAAGTTTTCGGAGCTACTGCCGCCTCCGTCCCGGCCGCGGGCGTTGCGCCGGAGATCGCCGCCCAAGGGCTGACGGGCGGTTGTTTTTGTGGCGCTTGCGTTGTTGGCGTCGTAGACGCGGTCCTTGTAGCGCTTCAGTAGCTCAGTGAATTCGGGCGACCCATGTTCTCGGTACCGGGGCGGAGGTAGCGCTCCTTTACGACGTCGAGGGCGAATGAAGGTGTCGCCGTGTTGCATATGTGTATCCCGCGCGTGCCAAGCGGAACCGATGACCGTCGTCGATGGCTTCCATGTGGGGGACGATGGCATCGAGCCGTTGTCCGAAGGCTGGCGTAATCCCGTCGGGGACGCATGCCGCCGCCGCCCAGTAGCTTACGCAATTCGACAGTCGAGCCGGCGATGAAGGCCCCGTAGCACGCGCCAAGTGGCGTGGTAGTACTCATCCGACGCCGGCTGAAGACGAGGGTTACCAAGAAGGTACTCGAGCACACGGTCGAGGGCGATGAGGAAGAGCACCGGGCGGCGCAGACTGTCGGGGGGCATCCCGTTCTCAAAAGCGGGCCGAGCCGTAGCGAGCGGCGGCGGTTTGCCAATCAAGGTAGTGTGGTTATTCGCTCGCAGGCAGGGGCGAAAAGCGCACGGACGTTTCGGTTATGACCACCGGTGTGGGACTCGTTCCCGCCCGGAATGGCGTCCTCTTCACCGGCAGCACCCGGCGGCATATGAGTCGCCCGGGTGGTGAATAAGAACATGGAGATCTGCTTCGGATGAGTTGCTTCATTCTCGTGTCTTTTGCCTCACGACGCGCCGCCTCGATGGAGCCTTGCGTAGTGGGCGTCGTCCCGACGCCCTTAACAGCCGTCGCCTCGCCGGCGTCGACCAACTTGAGGCCGGTGGGTGAGCCGATGTTAGACATAGGAAAGGGGTCGTCGGGAAGGGAACCGCATGGAGAAGAGAGAAAGAAAGAGCCTCGGCTTGAGCCGGTCATGATGTAGCAGCAGCGAGAGCGGAGGGTGGAAGGTTTACTACCGTTTCTGGGGGGCTGAGCACTTTGCTCGGTCCGAAACCGCGAAAGTGTTTTGCGGGTAGTAGGCCAACACAAGCTAAGAGAGTGGTCCAGTCTAGCGGACAACGATGGTTTTATAAGATTTGATGGGTACGTGCGTGACCGATGTTTTCGCTGGGCGGCGCAAAAAAGTAAGAGCATCGGCAAACTTCTTAGTGCTTAAGCACGCGGACTGCATGTGGTCGATCATTGGCGTGTTGCAGAGATATCGGGGCGGCCAGCCGGTGTCGACACCCATATACCCTAAGGTACACGGAGGGAGAAGGAAACCCTAAGAACACAGCTCTCACAATGTAGTTACGCACGACCCCACGAGTACGGGTAGCCGCCCGGGTACCCGTACGAGTATAGGCAGGAGGAAGTAAAGGGCGTGTCGTCTATCCAACACCGAATAAAACCGTGGATATATGAAAATATACTAACGTAAAGTATTGAGTCGGACGGTACGGGACGAATTGGTTTTCAGCAAGACAGCTAGTAGCGGCAAGCGGGGCGGAAGTACTTTACATAGTAAAGTAGTAAAGTAGTAGTCGCCACATCTACTCCCGGCCGGACCACGGTTTGACAGTCGTCGCGGGCTGCTCGAAAGCAGGCGCAGCTGCTCATATAGCTCGCTATATATCTCCACCACAGCGCTCGTATATAACCAAGCAGGTGCGCCCCAGACCCACCACCCCGACGCACACACCATCCCATCCCCATCCGAAAGCTTGCTAAGGCCTATCAACGCAGCCTCTCACAATTATCGGCATTCGTTTGGCCCGCAGCGCGCTGCTCGCGTTGAACGAGCCAGCCGCGGAGCCGCCTGCAGACAATAAGCCGTCTAGTGCGCCCTCGGGCGGAACGACGATATCCGACTGCCCACCAATCATTGATGTGCGCCCTAGCCCTATCATCCCGTCGCACACACCATCTCATCCCCATCCGATGCTTTCTCCGGCCTCCCCAAACCATTCCTCGCAATTCTTCGCATTCGTTTGGCTCGCAGGGCGCTTCTCGCGTTGAACAAGCCAGCCGCCCGCAGAAAAGCTTAGCGCCGTCGGGCGAATGAACGACGATGGCACTACTACTACTGCCCCCCTCCACCCACCCAGGTGCGCCCCAGACCTATCACCCCGACGCACACACCATCTCATCCCCATCCGACGCTAGCTCCGGCCTCCCCATACCATTCCGCACATTTTCTTTGCATTCATTTGGCCCACGCAGCGCGTTGCTCGCGTTGAACGAGCCAGCTCCCCGCATGCAACATGTGTGCCTATTTATAGCAGTGAGTGAGCGAGAGGCGAGTGAGCTTAAGCCTAGCGCCCTCATCGGGCGAATGAATGACGATCGGACTGTTGTCCACCCGCCCAGGTGCGCCCCAGCCCTATCACCCCGCTGCACACACCATCCCATCCCAATCCGACGCTTGCTCCGGCCTCTCCGCCACACTACTCCTCATCACAATCCGCATTCATTTGGCCCGCAGTCGTGCGCTGCTCGCGCTAAACGAGCCATCTACCCGCAGTAGGCAAGCCTAGCGCGCCCTCGAACGGAACGACGATCCGACTGCCCACCCACTAGGTGCGCCCCGGCCCACTCACCACGACGCACACACCATCCCATCCCCATCCGACGCTTGCTCCGGCCTCCCCTTACCAATCATCACAATTCCTTGCATTCTTTATTTGGGCCCGCAGTCGGTTGTTCGATGCGCGCTGCTTGGGCGGCGGGGGGGGGGGGGGGGGGGGGGGGGGGGTTCAGGTTTCGGTCACCTGAAAACCGGAAATAAGGATTACATGTGATGAGGATAGTTACATGTGATGAGGATAGTTACATGTGAGGAATTTTAATTTTGCGACTAGAAATACTATAAATAATGCCGACATACTATAACGCTGCAAGGGTTTCACTGGTGCCAGTCCTGTCCCGGGGGCGGGAAAAACTATAATGCCGATACAGTACAGGCGGGAGCAGTACAGGTACCGTAGTCGCGCCCGCGAGTCGTCAGCGCATGGCACGCCGCGCCGCCCGAAGGATTATGTATGGCCCGTGGGCAGTGCCGAATTATTTCTTGTATCCAAACTACTACTGCCATTTTAAAATAAAGAGTAGCGTTACGTACGTACCGCAAGGACGTACCGGTACACATACCAGCACCAAATGGGAGCACCCCCACCCATGCACACCCCTCCTGCCGCTTGGTATGCTTGCCACCAGCACCCCACCTTCGCCTTCCCCGAATGCCGCCAGGAACCCGTAAGCAACCCCCTTCTATCCTACAACCTCCATCTGCGTGAATGAAACCAGGGTTGGCGTTGCGGCAGATTCTACAGGACGACCGCATTGTCGATATAATTATGTGGGTAGCAGGTGGCATGCCGGCCGGGCTCTCTTCCAGATACGACGCGAACTTGCAGTGCCGTCACTCCCGCCTCCCGCCCCTCTAACTGCTCCCCCCCTCTGCGCGCCCTCGACTTCCGATTCTCTATCAGTCCGCCGCTCTGCAGGCTGAGCTATGACCGGCATGCCGGCTCGGCCGTCCTCGTTGGCAGGGACAACATGCCGGCCCCCCCAGTCGCGTCGCCGCGCTGGTCCGGCCGCCCGCCTCCTGCTGCTGCTGCTGCTGCAAGTTGCACCTGGAGGTATCGTGGTGGCGGGCCGGCACGCGCCGACGGTGACGAGCGAGACGCACCGCCTGGCAGGCCGCCTGCTGGGCGACTTTAACTGCGAGCGGGTGGCGTTCTACAAGACCCACAAGACCGGCAGCACCACCATGGGCGGGATCCTGTTCCGGGTCGGCGCGTACCATCACCGGAGGTGCTTGTTCCCTCCGCGGCATCGGCTTCTCGCGATCCAGGCGGCGGATAGCTCTGCAGAGCTTTCCGCACGGGCGCGTGTTGCGTTGGGGCTACTGGTGTCGCCCAGGGCTCCACTTAGTCATATACCTGGATATGCACCCTTCCAAAGGCCCCTAGGGCAGAGACATGCAGACATTACCCCCAGATAGGTCGCGCTTTCCCGGTTAAGTCATCGAAATGAAATTCCAAACTGACTTTCACGCATTTTGCTTCTTCCTAGCTAGATAAGGCGTTCGCTTACCTGGACAGGGAAGAGGCATATCTGCTGCAGGAGCGTGGGGGCATGAGCGCACGTGGCCCTGCTGTGTTGTGCCAGCCCCCTTGCACACCGCTGAGCTGCGCCCGGCCTTCCCCCTCTGCCCCCCCTCTCCCCCACCGGCAAGGTTCCACACCAAGACAGCGGAGGCGCACTACCTGAACAACGGATTTCGCTCCGGGGCACCCGCGGACTTCGTCATCAACCACTCGTTCTCGAGCTTGCGGGAGATGCAGGAGGCGTACGACCGGGACCTGGGCGAATCAGCGGGGCGGATCACGGTACGCCCATCCGCCTTTGTGTGTGTGTGCATTTACATGTTGTCGCTAAGCATATGCGTATACATGGGTGCCAATCTGACTATAGTAACAACCTTCTTTTCTCTCGGCCTTAGCTATGGGGTGCTACAAATGTTCTTATTTCTCGTCATAAAGCGTGATGTACTCGTCTGGAACTGGGCCAATAAGGACATCGCGCATTCTTTATTTTTGGGTTCTCTTTCAGTCGGGTCGGCATCCCGGAGAGAGGGGGAGGGGAGGGGGGGCTTCGCATAGGGCTGAAGAGGATAAAGGTCATCACCAGATACAGACATAGATACACATGCATGCACATATGTGAATGCATTTGCATGCACGCGCAGCGCAAGTGGCAGAATAGTCCGCCGACGGTGCTCGTAGTACAGCGCAGCAGGAATGCCCCCACCTGTCCGCCCGTCACCACGCACGAAAACCAAACAAGAGGCAGGTTCCCCACAAATATACTGCTTTTGGGAATGTCTCCGCCTCGTTTTTAGAGCAGACCATTAGGGAAATGCAGAGTGCATAGCACATCGCAGTCAGCGATGTATCCCGTTTGCATATTAATGGATTATAATACATACAAACATACATACATAGCGGCTACATACATGCCCGTGTGTGTGTGTGTGTTGGGGGGGGGGGGGATATAAGTGGAAAATCAGATTGATAGAACCAATCATATGTGTATTTTTATGGGGTATGTCTTTAGCTAGGTGAAGATTCATACATATGATGTGATATGATGCGCCCCACGAGTGTGCTGTCACCCGCCTCGATGCGCTCTTATCAGTCAGCTTATTATTGTGCCATGAGGGCGGACTCCCGCTCTTGACCCGATTCGCAGATTCTCCGGGACGCCGTGACGCGCTACATCAGTCACTTCTACTACTTTTTCCACCCCGCCAACCGCGGCGCTGTGCTGGGGCAGCCCGACGGGCCCCCCGAGAACCTGCTGACGTGGGAGATGGGCGTGGAGAAGACGGACCCGGCGATGCAGGAGTTTCTGCGCTCGGAGGTGTTTCGGCGGACGGTGTTCCTGTCGCTGGAGCGCCTGGAGGAGGGGCTGGCGGCGCTGCACCTGCACTGCGGCTGGCCGCTCAAGGAGCTGCTCTCCATCAACGTGCAGTGCAGCAGCTGCGCGAAGGAGTTCCGGCGCTGGGACGGGCAGGTGATCCACTCGCCCGGCGAGGTGCCGCCCAAGGTGCAGTACGACCTGCGCGCGCGGAACTGGCTGGACGACGTGCTGGTGCGGGCGGCGCAGGAGAAGTGGGCGGCGGTGGAGGCGGAGGCGGGGGAGGTGCTGCCGGCAGTGGCGGGGGAGATCCACCGGCAGCAGGGCCTGCTGAGCACGTACTGCAACGAGGCGGTGGTAACCAACGAGGCGTTTGCGGCGTTCCCGGGCTGCCTGTGGCTCAGCCTCTCCGACATGGAGTACGAGAAGCTGGTGGACCCGAGCACGGGGGAGGTGCACCCCGACACCGTGGTCAAGCCCTTCCGGGCCATCCACGACGGCGTTCCGGACATCACGGTGCAGCAAATGATGGACGGCTTTGACGAGATGTATCAGCAAGTCGTGCTGGCTGGCTCGCCGGGCGCCCGGTAGTTCTCGTCCAGCATGCCGGCAGCAGCGCAACCGACATCGCCCCTGCTGTTGTGGGGGGATAGCCCGACAAAGGCACGGCAGTGTTCACCAGCGCCGGGCTTCTGCACAATCTGCGGATGGCGCAAATGCCAGACGCCGGCCTCCTCTTTGGAACCCGCACGAGGGGGGCGCTTACCCGACATTGTGGGGAGGATGCGGAGGCTCAAACGGCAGGCCATGAGGACGCAAGGCAGCCAGCACGATGTGAGCGTAGATGAAGATAACGTAAGGCGGCCAGGTTCGCCCGCAATGTTGTGCTGGGGAGTGCCGCCTCCCTCGCGACTCGGATTCCTGCGGCGCTGTGGTCAGCGGCCGGGACGGGGGGGGGGGGGGGGGGGGGCAGAAGACCAGGGACCCGTAGCACCTGCTGGAAGAAGCGCAGGAGCTGCATCGCCGCCGGCTGGCCCCTCTGGGTGCTGGCTGATGATAGTACGCTACGAGCCACGGAATTAAACGAAACATAGGTGAAATTTTGTCATTCACACAGATATCAAACTTTAGTATATCAAACAATGCACGGATGTGGTACTCGAGCCGATGGGCTCGCGGATAAAGACGTGCAAACCAGTACGGAACTGCTGACATGGAAGCAAACGCCGCGAGCATCGCATGTCTCATGTGCCATCGTTGGCACCTCGTTGCCACTGATGGCCGCAAACAATGGGAGTGACTCGTGAATTATCAAGACACATGTAAGTGTTGTAACCTCGCTCTGGATTTGCGGTATATATATTCGGTTCAATCCCCCCCCCCCCCCCCCCGCCCCCTTCCCGGCATGCTAAGAGAAGAACTATATTTATCTAGAAATATATCAGACAGCATCACGAATACCATACGGATGTTCCGGCTCAATGCTGCAAAAAGTGTACTATTATTGGGACCTTCGAACCCAACGAAGAAACGTTACGGTACGAGGAGGTAAGGGATCCGGGGAATAGGCGCATGAAGCCTCAAGCACCGCCGCCAAGCCGGGAGCGAGCGGTGAAGATGGAAAGGACGATGTAGTAGTTGGATGCGATATTGCCACCTTGCCATCCCGGTTCCCTGGATTGCAATCACATGCACAGTGTACATGTATTGTTGCATGAACTGGTGCACAATACACACGTGAAGGCTTGAGAACGACCATCTCCGGTGCGAGCATGTGATGCAAGAGAATACGGCTGACGCGGTGGAGCTGCTCCAATCATGCTGGTAATTCTCGAGATGATGAAGATCTGCCAGCGCGATGTTGATGTGGTGGGAAACGCGGTGGTCGTATTCGTCAAATGCCGGTCTTTACCACATGTGTGTGTGTGTGTGTGTGTGTGTGTGTGGATAGCCGGTTTGTACAACGATCCAGAATCACGGCGGCTACATGCAGCTCCTGTTGCACATTACACGACAAGTCTGCCACGTTGGTGGATAGAAGGGCTACGTGGAAGAGGAAGGAAAGCTACATGAGAAGAAGGGGGGGGGGGGGGGGGGGGAGCTACTGGACAGCGGCAAGGTGAGGCGGAGGTCCTACAGCCTGTTGCTTGCATGGCATGGCGGCTATTCCTCCTAATGCTGGCCTCTGCCGACGTGGCGTACGATATACATGTACAGGCGCCCCAAATGCACGCGGCGCGGCGCGGCAAGGCCAGGCGCCTCTTAATCTACATGTTCCCACTGGTACAATCGCCGCTATGTGGCGCGCTTTTGCCCCGGCGGCAGCGGCATGCCCCACCCGGGGCGGACTCACACACCGGATAAGTTGGCCAGTGAAAAAAGTTTGACCCCCATGACAACGGGGTCGATATGATACAGTGCTTGTACTGGGTGCGCACGATTCAGGGGTTGGCTGGGTGCGCCGGGCTTCAGGCGCCGCCCGGCTGGATGAACTTGGAGGCGATGTCGCCGCGGTAGACAGCGTCCGTCATCCAGCAGTTGTGGTAGCGCCCCTCGATGGCCTGCAGGCTGAGCACCCAGATGTAGATGCCGGTCGCGGGGTCGCCGCCCTGCGTGCCCTTCACCTCGCACACCGCCACAAACTTGCGCGCGCCCATCTGCTTGGTGCGCAGCAGCCGGTGGCCGCTGTGCCCCAGCAGCAGCGCGTACGCCGGCACCTGCAGCATCTCCGCGAACCGGCTCACGCTGTCGCCGATGGCCGCCTTGTTCGCGGGGCTCGCAAAGTTGAAGCAGCGCTGCACGTCCAGGTCCGCCAGCGCCCCCAGCTGCGCGCCCACCACCGCCTCGGGCGGCACCTCGGGGCTCGCGTCGGAGGGCAGCGCCCCGCACGGCTCGCCCTTCACGCTCTCCACGGACCAGCGGTCCCGCACGCGCAGGCCCTGGCGGGGCAGAGGGGAGGGTGGGGGTGGGGTGACAAGGGAAACTAGGGTTTACGAGACCTAATGAAACCCCAAACTTGAGGGACATTCCTCAGCTGTGAATCCAGAGAAAGGAGACTGGATCACTGCGAAATGTTATATTCGTCGGTCAGTAAGCTGCTCTTTGTGGATTACTGTATATTTAGGGGCTTTTCACCATGCTTATTCTGCTGTGTCCCTTCGAGCGAATGCAGCCATCATTCGGCCAATGGCCCTAACTCACGCAGGCTAAAAACCAGGCGAGGAACGCGGGTGGGAGGGAGAGAAGGGGCCGGCGGAGAGGAGTGTATAGGGTTTAGACGACCTAGACACCTCAATTGTGCACAAAACGCCCGAGGTATGCAAAATGCGAAGCCGGGCACTTTCAAACGTTTTTGGTGTGGCTCTTCAAAGAAACACAACATACCAAAACCTGAAATACCGTCTCAGCCAATCGCCCTCTGCTTTATATTGAAACGCGCTCTGATAAACTCGTGACGGGATCGTACTTTTGGACCTATTCAATTGTAGCTCTTCACAACCGTAAATACCTCAACCGATTGCCATCTGCTTCTTATTGAAAGCCACGCTCTCCCCTGACAAGAGAAAGAACAAACAAACAGAGGAAAACGCCCTAAAGCACGTCGAATCTCTCTCTGTGTTGTGTGTGTGTGTTGGGGGGGGGGGGGGGGGGGGGGGTCAGTGAGCCGTAGTAGATGCATGTAGTTAAAACGTTCTGGGAATCATCAAGAATGCCGGGGGCCGGAGGAGCCGCAGGGGCAGGGCGGCCCGGAGGCCCAGCGGCGACCTTGTAGACCGGCTCCAGGACCTCCTCCAGCACAAGCCGCCACGAGAGCACGACCTCCTCCCCGCTGGCGCCCAGCACCAGCTGCCGCGCCACCACCTCGCCCGGCGCCAGCGTGAGCGCGCTGAGCAGCCGCCCCAGCAGCGGCGGGCCGCCCAGCGCCAGCACGCGCAGCGCCGCCGCGTCCAGCCGCCCCTCCAGGAAGCCCTCCAGCCGCTCCAGCTCCTCCGCCTCCGCCCACCCCGCGCCCGCGCCCGCCAGCGCATACCACTCGTCCTGCTGCGCCTCCGTTAGGCTCGCCAGCAGCGCGTCCAGCGTGCGCACCTTGTCTGCGCGACGAGGGCCGGCTTGGTTGGGGCTCACATCTACGGGCGCCGGCGCGCCTACAACAACCCTTTCCACACGCCCGAAACCGGGCTTGCATGCGACCCGTAAGAACACTCGCTGTCGTTCCGCTATCGGTTCGCCTAGATTCCGGCACAGGCAGGCTCTCATTCGGGCTTGTCATTGGTTGTCACTCGCCGAGGACCGCTTGCGTTATAAACAAGCATGCCATCTCTTCCCCCGGCAAGACTCGTCCTATCCATCGCGTGGGCGGCGCGTGGTGCCAAGGTGGCGCATCGCCTTGGATTGCGGATTTGACGGTATGGTGGTCCATTGAAGTATGACCGCATTGATATGGCGGTGCGTCATTTGGGCCATGCGCCTCCCTTTGGTGTATCGTACTTTCCGCAAACAGCTGCGGGTGCCGGCATGCAGCGCGATCGTACATGTCATGCGAGCGTGGACTCCGCGGGTCCGCGGGAGAGGGGGAGTTAACTCACCCGCCTCGACGGATGTCAGCTGATCCGTGAGATCCTGCACCGCCGCGCTCGCGCCCTCCGGCCCGCCGCCGCCGCGCCCGATGGGGCCCGCGCCCCCCGCGTCCTCACTGCCCATGCCGCCGCCCGCCCCGGCTGACCCGGCGGCCTGCGCCGTGCCGCTCCCGCGACGGGGCCGCGTGCGCCGTTGGATGGATGCCGCATGCAGCGGAATAGGGGGACCCTGGGCGGGATTCAGCCCCTGCGCCAAGCAAGGAGGGGGTCAGACCAGGCTGACACATCGTAAACGTGTCGGTTGATAGTGACTGCCCTGGCAGCCATTGCTGAAAATGAATAAATAAAGTCAGTCAACCCGATATTATACAATTACGAACTCCGGCAAACAAAGTAATTCAGGAACGTACTAACGAACTAGCGAGAAATACCTGACATAGCTGGGCATACTCAGGAAAATACGCTTCTCGGACAATATTGGTTTTCATCCGGCGGATGTCTCCGAGTCCACCTCACAGCCACCAGACAAGAGTTGTCACTGGTGCACCGATAGGCTCTAGGTCGCAAGCGTGCACGACATGGCCGGGCGAACGGGCGCACTCGAAACACCGTCCTACCTTCCAGCACCTGCAGCCGGAACCGGCCTGTCGCGCCACTGGGCACACTGTAACAGTGTCGGTCCCGCCGGCACTGGCCTGGGCTCGCAGGTGCCGAGCCACCCGCCTGGCGTGCTGTGCACGGTTCCGGAGCCACGCGGTCGATGGTGCGAGTTGATCGAGTGCTCCGTCATCGCGCTGACGAAGCTTCCAGCGAATCAGCGAAGCGAAGTGGTGGAGTGGCGTGGCGTGGCGAGGTGGGAAAAAATAACGATTCGCCGGCACATTGACAAACGAGTTGTACTGTGGACTCCCGCGCGGGGGGAGGCGGGGGGGGGGGGGGGGGGGGGGGGGCTTCAACGCGCGGCGCCGTCAAGGTCGGTACGACCGAACGATTGTATCATCGCTGTGCGTGTAGGGATCACGCTGGGGTTGAGATTGGGGAGCTGCGTGTAGATGGGAGGGCGAGGGGGTGGGGCGGGCGCAGAGGGGACACGTGGTTGCCGCGGCGGAGGGGGGGGGGGGGGGGGGGGAGTGCACCGTGGCCCCGCCAGGTGCGGCCCTCGTGCTGCGGGTGCGCGACGCAGCGACTGCACAGCCGCGGGCTGGGTGCACGAGGCTCGCCATGCTTGCTCTGCTGGTCCTGCTGGTCACGGGTCGGGTGAAAGTCTGGAGGGAGTACAGTGGGACACACCCTGACCTGACCTGACACGTTGAGCACGCCTGCGAGGCCAGTCAATCGTCAGCTTGGCGGGGCTGATGAGAGCACCGCGGCCTATGCTGCGCAACGACGCGCGGCACCACCCTGCGCCGCACCAGCCAGACGATAATAAATCCTTAATACGAGTACTACCGCCCGTACTGGTACGCGCCCGTATATTAGGCGAATATTTGTGAATATATTGAAATTTGCGCGGGTAAGTGGGAACCCTTTAGTATCAGGATTCTTTTACATGCATCTCATACAGTACAGGCACTACGCTCGCGGATCCCGTACATAGTACATAGTACATAGTACACCTACTTACGTTATTATAATACGGGCACACACATATATGACAATGGAAATATTGCACCTCTATATAATAAATTAATGTAGTCGAAGAAAAAGGAAAAAGTGGGGATGCTGCCATAAACATGGTTTTGTTGGGAAAGGCCGCCTGCTCAGCTCGAGGCTGAGATGGTTGCCGAAAGTCGATTCGTTTCAATTAAGTTCAGTTTACTTTACACAACAAACCACGCCTTGTCTTCCTACGTGTGCATGGTTGTCATGTGTACCCTCGTTCAATATATAGCATCAAATGTATTCGACACACTTTACAAGCAACACGCAACTATCAAGTTGCGTCAAGTTGCCACACCCACTCGACACGTTGCTTGGCCACCGATGCATTCATGCGCAAGCAAGGTCGCAAGACATGCACGGTGTCGGCCACAACAAGCAAGCGGTCAAACAACAATGTTTATGTGTCAAACAGTGGTGGGGGGCAGCGGGGTGCTTGCCAAGTCATGTGTGTCAACATGTGTTGCAGGGTATAGTTCGCAGGCAACAAGAGACGAAAGGCAACTGGACCGACTGGCTGCCCGGCTTGTATATCGTCCGGTCGGCCATGCGGTGCGCGCGTACTGACGCACGCACTGGCCGCGTGATGATTACTATACCATATTCAAGTCATAACATACTACAAGTCAACATCAATACTGCAAAACATACTGCGCAACGCGTCGCGCGTCAGGGATATATACATGGCTGTCATCCCATGCACAGCTTAGCGCGCGTAATCACTGAAATACTGTAAAGTACTTACACCAGCTATGTCATCGTCACGCCGTCTTGGCTTGTATGGCTCTGGCGTCATGGCATAATCCTTGGTGACTTGGAGATCAACTTCCCACCCACCCACCGCCGCCTAGGCGGGCCCAAAGACCGTCCTCGGCCGCCGGAATCGCGGGCCCTTCCTCCGCCTCCACCCCCGGCTGGGGATGGGGGCGGGGATCGTGCACGGGTGGCGCCTTGGTAGCCTTGGCCCCGCCCGTGCTGCCAGTGCCGCGGAGGAGCGGTGTGAGCTGGACACCGGCGTCTTACGTCGTTGCTGGTCCGGTCTAGTCCATGTTCGCTGTTCTTTGAGCACCCTCTCCCTTCCTGTCCTGTCGGCGCCTCCACATTACATTCGGCTTAGTGCCGCTATTGGAGTGGCCCGGGATGTTGTGATGGGAAGGGAGTTCTACGTTCGGCGGAAGGGGACGCGACCGAGTTGGCGGCGGATCTGGCGCTGGGCGGAACAAAGCGCGCTGGACACCGGCGTCTTACGTCGTTGCTGGCCCGGTCGGCTCTGCATTCCCTACTCGTTGAGCACTTTCTCCCTTCCTGTCCTGTTGGCGCCTCCACATCACATTCGGCTCAGCGCCGCTATTGGAGTGGCCCGGGATGTTGTGCTGGGGAAGGCGTTCTACGTTTGGCGGGAAAGGACGCGACCGAGCTGGCGGCGCATCTGGTGTTGGGTGGCCTGCGTCTGTTGCACGCCCGTGGCGCCCCGTTCTAGGTTGGACCCCCCCACTTCCGCTCCTTGCTGCGAGACCTCAACTTCGAAGCTCCTTTCCTGTCGGCGCCTTCACATTACATTCGGCCTAGTGCCGCTATTGGAGTGGCCCGGGATTGTGTGCTGGGGAGAGCGTCCCTACTGCGTGGAGCGGCGGCTGGCTGGTGGCGATGCCTGGTCGGAGGCTACCATGGCGGTTCCCGCCTCTGTTGTCCCGTAGCTGGATTTCCTTCTGGGTTTTCTTCTGGATTTCTGTGTGGATTTCTTGAATGTTGCGTCTAGCTCATGTAATCATAATCCTTGGTGACTGCAGGACATACAGGTACCGGTTGGCACTGATGCATCCGCACGCTAGTCACCTTGCCGTTACATGTCCTGGCTTGTAGAACTCATGTATGGCGCAGTGGTAGAACTACGACACCTGCGGTTTGGGCCCCATATGTGCTTGAAACATGCAGCCCGTAGTTGCATCGTACCGCCGTGCGCGATGTACGACGCGCACGCATATTTCGCGCTGGCGCTCGCGCACGCGATGGCATTTACCCTATATGCCCTATCCGTCTGGCGCCGGTGCACCGCGGTGCAGTTAACCTGCGCACCGTAGTGCAGTGACCTCCAAACTAAGTCTTAGGAACACCACGGACAAAACCTACTGCAATGAAGGCTTTGGAGGCCTAGGAGGGCTATAGGGGCAGCTTGGCTTTAGTTTTAGCGGCAAGTGCTGGCCGGCTGGTCACAATGCAGCGGCGGTGAATTTAGCCGATGAGTGATCCGTAAAGCACCCACCCGCTAGCACCCGCACTATGCCCCTCCCCGTGAGAACGGCCGTCGTGCTGGCCTTTGTGAAAGATATAATGGCCGAGGCTCGACGTGTATGGGTCCTTGGCTCCGTGCTAACCAATAAGGGCAACACGTAATAGAGGCGGCGGTTGTGCTTCGCGGGGTGGTCACCGGCCACGCGCGTGTGGACTCAAGTTTCGTTCGCTCGAGATGACCCTGAGCTACCCAAACCCGATCAGCGTAAAGGCCGGCGTTCTCACCGCTACCGCGCCCCCCCTATCTACCTACCCGGAGGCCCAAGGGGGAGGACTTGTGCCTCCTCGCTGCCGAGGAAGAGAACGAGCGGCTTTTGCACGTGCACTACGCACTGCGTGGATGAGGATCCCGGCGCGGCTGTCGAAGAGCTGGCAGGCGATTGCGCCTCGCCATACGCGTATCATGAGGCTCACCTGAACCGACGGCACCCAACCCGGCCTTCACATGGCAGCCCGCCTCTGACTATCGAGATCAACTGCGGGCAGACGACGGGTACGGCCCACCTAGGCCTTGCTGGTCACTTTCGTCACCAGTGAGGCGGCGATCACGCCACATGTGTGGTTCTTCTTCTTGTTGTTCCCGCTGCTCGAGATGGGCGCGGCTTTCGACGCCATGATGAACCAGCGCCGCAGCAACACGCCCGCGGGCCACAAGGTCCATCCGCATGGCGCACCCGCACGGTGCTGTTTTAAATCGGCGATATAGCGCGCGCACGGTGTCTCATATATACCCGTACAAGGATCAGCCCCAATCTCACCCCCGAAACAGCCACTAGCAGTGCACACGACGTGAACGAGAATCTCTATGCTACCACCCATGGCCCCTTATATAGGGGCTAGGGGTGGGATATATCGCTGGGCCGAGTCGTGTGGGATTTGGTGGGGCACGAGTGACCTCCGCCACATAGCCGTATTTCCGCTATTTTTAAAGGATGCTTATCACAGTTGCTCGTCACTCCATCGGATCCCGGTGCACCTACAAGCAGACGAATCGACCCATATCGGTTTTTGTCGCTAGCAT